>CM040629.1:4698154-4730686 GCA_022817965.1 Solanum lycopersicoides
CTATCACACGTACACGCGAGGTGTGTTTGTGCACCCGCAAACTTCTTTCAAAGTTCCTAAAGTTAGGAGAGTTGGCATATGCGCGGGTGTTCGGATCTTTTTCCGTGTAACCGCGTAGCCTTCTCACTCGAGTTGTCCACTCGGGAACCTTGTGTCTAGAAAGCCAATCTTAGAAAACATAAGATAGAACTAAACCACCCCTGAAAAGATATTTTTATCTTTTGAATGCTCAAACTATAGTCACATTCACACTCCGATTGTCTTTCTCATACGAAAAACATTAACAAAGAGTCACATTCGAGTTCCGCATGATCATAACTTCCTATCATAAATCACATTGGTCTATCCAATCCGATAAATTCTACCTCATCACGCAAAAGTTCATCATCCCGACCTAACTGTAAGTCACATTGATCCGAACTTCATAAACTAGTATCAACTACAATTCCAAGCACAATAATGCTTCTCGCAACAAAGTATCTGAAATTCTAACGATTCACAAATCCTTTCACAAACATTGACATGCTTAGCCACAACTCACAAGTTACACATATTAGAAAACTCCACTAGCTATTACAATTGTATATGTATATAATATACAATTATATACATATACAATTCATCTCTCTCCCACTCTCTGCCCTATGTCGTTCGCCTCTTTCCTCCCTCTCTCGATCTCGCTCGCCTCTCTCCTCCCTCTCCCAATCTCTCTTGCCATATATACAAATACATATGTATAGTATACAATTATCTAACCAATATACATATACAATTCACCTTTCTCCCCCTCTCTCCCAGTCTCACTCGCCACTCTCATCCATATAACATGTAGCTACAAATTGTAATTATCAAACTATAGTTATGAAGATTAATTAGCTATATGTGAAAGTTTCCTATTAGAAAACTCCACTAGCTATGTTGTTGTAGTTTCTTTTATATATGACCTGACCTCTACCTCGTTATTTTCAATAGGTCCTCGACTCAAAATAAGTTAAGAGTCACTGTTTCCAATAGACACTCGGCTCAAGATAGTTTTTTACAAGTTATCTACAACAATTTCACTGCAAATTCCAATAAACACACTTAAATAGCAATGAATCAAATCCTAATTGATAATTGCAGCACGATAGTATCTCAAACACATGAAATAACTGAAAAATCGAACCAAACCCTAAAATTAAACAAAATGAAAAGTTTTTTTTTTGTTCAAACCTGCTAATTTAGTGATACAAGCAGAGAGTGAAGAAGGCCAAGAATACATAACATAACCAGCAATTTCTTCACCAAATTGAATGTAGAGTAACCCAGAATTCTTTTTTTTCAGTTCTTCATCAAAAGATCGAGCTAAAGATTCATGTTTGGGGAAAATTTTCTTCTCTATTCTCACTATATCGTCAACTATCTTAACCCAATTTGCTGAATTTCTCTGCAATTCAACTATTTCTGCCATTTCTTCGATTTCATATTTCTCTGTTTTTGCTGCTGTATCTGCATTTTTAGGTTAACAAGAATCTACTAGGGTCATTATTGGAAAGAAAACTAGTTCCTCTGTTATTTGAAAAGTTTTAAAGTTTTCATATATTTTTAATAGAAACTATTATGTACATTGTTTTTATTTTACATGGTTTATTATAATATATATGAATTTGTGTTTTTTTTATTAATCCAAGGGATTGGTTTACTTTTGAACTAGTTATTATTTTTTATTTTTTTTACTTTAAGGTAAGTAAGGTCATTTCTTTATTATTTTCTCCCTATTTCAATTAAAAACAATTTCTACTTTTTCTAATCCGACAACACAATTCAATCTAGATATATTGTTTTAACATATCTAGATTGATAAGTTTAAGTAAGTGATTCTGATCGAGGACACTTGAATTAAAATATATTTGACTATTGAAGTAAGTCTGACTATAACTTATTTATACTTCAAGTGATCTAAAGTAAAACTTATTCATACGTATTATTCAGCTAAATTATTTTATTAATATAATCGAAATATATAAAATATAATTATTTTTTAAATTTTTTTTTTAAAGATGGGTTGTAGCTAGGTGGAATTTTTTGGATTTGTTCAAATAAGTCTGCCTTTTGAAGCATAGACTTATCTTGCTGCATTTTTTTTTTTTTTTTATAATAATGATTTTCAGAATAACTTTTACGCCTTAGCTTGAGTAAGTATGTGAGAAATCTGTCATTTTTATATTCGTCCAAACTAAAACACATAAAAATAACATTTGAAAGAATTATATGTGGTAGAAGATTCTTTGGGGCCATTATGTAATGATAGTGGAACATGACAATATTTTTGTGATTGGTAAAAAGAACATGGGAATGGTGAAACACTAGCTTTGATAAGAAGAATATGATGCTTTATGACATTATCAATGGAACAAAAGTCATTTTTATATTTGAAGAAAAGAAAGTTGCACATTTACAATAATTGGTATACATATAATGTGTGGTTCAAAATGATAGTAACAAGGCATATATTACATCTAGATGCTTTAGTTGATCATATTGAAAAATTAAAGTTCAATTTTATTTATTAGTGTGAAAATGATAGACCATTAAATTATTAACACTCTGTTTGGGTCATTGTTACTCATTATATTATTACCATACATATAATATTTGTTTTGATTATTATTTAAAATGTATTATATTGTTAAATTTCGTTGTTACGTAATAATGAAAAGTGAAACCCTTCATTTTATAAAATAACTGATTTGGTGTGTTCCCATATTACAACAATACAGTCTAACCACACATTATATCTATAGTACAATATAATATAATATATTATGAAATAATGAATAACAATTATCGAAACAAAGTGTAAACCTATTATTACCTATATAAGATTTAGTGCTAATTACAATCATTTCTATGTAGTATATGTGATGTTGGATTAGGTGCATATCAACTTATCAAAGTGGACAACAATTTTTTTAAAATGCTTCCCTAGTGTTACACTAACTTTATTAAGTGGAAATCTATAGACAATTGTTGAAGATATCTATCATTTTTTACCAAATAAAACATAAGTTATCAGTCATACAATCAAATATATACCTTTTAAGTTTACTTGGACGTTTTCTCATATTTTATTGTGAAATTTGAATTATTTTTTTTAAAATAAAAAGATAAATTGAAATTGGATATTGTTATCAACTTGTAAACCACTAGTTCGAAGGGCATAATTTCTTAAACTGATTCAAATTTGGCCTCCGTTTACAATTAAATATTTCAATTATATCATTATGTATATGCACATATAGACACTTTAACTCAATTCATTTCCACTCTACATGCTAAACTCTCCAACATATATATATAAAATAATCATCTAGACACCTTTAAAATTTATTCGTTACATTAACATCGAATGTGAAACCAAGTTTAGGTGTTCATACCTATACAACAATTATCATAAGTGTCACATGATAACAAATAATTTCAAAGTATTAAAAATAGATAATTTATTAAAATAAGATGTTTCTCACCATAAGCAATTTTCAATTATCTCACATCAAACATACCCATATTTGGAATGTTCTATACCATCACCCTCCACAGACGGCAGCCATCATGTCAATCACCACCCACCAGCACTTGCTGTTGTTAACCTAGCCAAAAAGATAATGACAAGTTGGCTAATGAGATAGAGGTGGCATATGCCTATCAACATTCGTTGTGTTTCAGTAGTGAAACTGTTCGATTTTTAGAAATTTCAGGTTTGAGTTTTGCGTATAAAGAAAATTTTATTGAGAACGTCACTCTCAAATGAGCCCTGTATTATGCAATTCAGATTTAATTAAGGCTCTAATGCAAATTTCGAAAAAGAAGAGGTGGCCTATGCCTGGTTCTCTTTGACATGTTGATAGCCTTGATTTTGAATGGCTTGTTTTTCAATCCTCGTGCTTATATCTTTGAAAATTCATTATTTTCTCTAGATGTGAAAACTATTCTTTCTGTTTTAATTTGAATATTCAAATTATAATTTTTTTTATTTTATATTTTACATATTTTTAGTCTGATATCATATAATTTAAAAGTTCATTTATGGTTTTATTTACTTTGTGTTAAGCCAAAATTAAATAAATAAATTAAAACGAAAAAAGTGTTGACTAAGATGTGCTATAAAATGATATTGGTCTCTTAAGTGGGATTTTTTCTTAATAGAACCTTCCATATTTCTACAGAGGAAAGTTTTAGACATCATTTTCGATATTATAAGATTGATTATCTAAATTTTTACTTATTAAAATAGATATCGCAAATCAAAACCTTGGTTAAGTGATCAGAACTACTTTTTTTTTTTTTAATTTTATTATTATTGTACTTGTACGTTGAGTCCAGTTTTCCTTAAATTTTCCTTAAAAGTAAAAAAAATAAATCATAATCCTTCTTAGACCCTTTATGATTGAAAGGATTCTATTCATCCTTTCAATTTCGATTGAATCTATCTCAAAATTCATATTGTTAACTATACAAATCCAGGTGATCATATGTTACATTGATCAAAGATGTATATTCATATCATATATCGCGTTACTAAATATAATTACATTGTATGAACATGATCAAAACAAGAGAAGACATGTTACTAAACAACAACATAGGAACAAACAGATTCTACTAAGTGATTGATCTGCTTGTAATAGTTGTCTTCTTAACCTTGGACTATATGAACTTGAATATGTATACAAATTTGTATTCAATGAGTTCCCAAACATTCGTGCATAAACAATTTCCCCTGTTGTCGTGCCACCAGGACTTAGCATATGTTCTGCAGTTGTATGATTTCGATGATCACCATGAGATTGATGAGATAATGGAGGCATAACTAGTCCGTGACTCCTGCATCTCGGACTAGGAGGTCTTTGTGGTATGACTATACCAAGATTCAGGGCTTTGGTTGATGTTTTTGTAGCTAGACCGCGACCATAGAGTGGAATCAATGTTTTTTGTGAGACTTCAGCTTTGCAAACAGGGCATTTTGGCTGTTTGTTATCTATGTTTTCAGATGATAAGGTGTTAAAATGTATCCATTTGTAGATACAAGGCCAACAATAGAGGTGACCACATAATGTAACAACAGGATCATGTACAAGATCTAGGCAAATGTTGCACTCGAAACCTTCAGGCGAATTTTCTTCAAGTTTGTCGAGATCATTTGTCTTCCATTTTTCAAAGGAAATATCGCGTTGATCAAACGTAGTTTCTACTATTTGTTCTTGAAAAATTTGTTCTAAGGCCATATTTGTCTCTCTTGGTATTGATTTATTTTGGTGATTGGCAAGATTGAAGAATAGATGGAATACAATTAGAAGTGAGAATTTATAAGGACAAGAATAGTAGTTTGCAACAATATATCATATTAAATGGGCATGGCCAAAAAGAAAAGGCCCTACACATTATTAAACAACACTATATCATATTACTCACTTTATCTTAATTTACGCGATACTGTTTGATTTGATATAATATTTAACAAGGAAATGAAGACTTTTAAAATATGTGGTGTAAAAAAATCTTTAATCATTTGTGTTGTTATAAATCATGTCATTAAGAATAATAGATGAATTTGAAGTTTTTTCAATCATCGAAATATGATATTCTTTTTATACCAGACTGAAACAAATGTGTTATATAAATTAAGACAGATAAACTATCACACACATCATAATTAAGTGATTTAATAAAGTCGAAAAATATATATTAATGGATCATGTTTAAGTGAGGGGAGTTTTGGGCAAACACATATTTTATCTATCTATTTAATTTAAACAAGTATAAGTTTATCAATTATCATATTAGAAATTTGATTATGATTAGGACCTTATATTAGTTTTAATAACAAACTAGGCCCCATGATAGGGAATCTTAATCTAGAAAATAACTTTTAGTCAATAAAAAGTAGCACTAGTTGCGTACAAGGAGCTACCACTTGATGGCCTTCACACACATAGCCACATCCAAGTTCTATAGTTTCACACTATAAAGAAAATAGACGGTTTTTCTTGAATTAATGTTATAAAATGTGGTTATTTTCATTTTAATTTTAGTGAACTAACTTACTGAGAAAATATATAATGAAAAATAAATTTGCATTGAAATATTGAAATAGCCACTTACAAAGTTTTAGAATACTACGCGTAAAAATTCAAAATGACGCTGATGCATGATATTGTTGTTAAAACACAATTTTTTCTTTAAAAAAATCTAAATATATATCGATTTGATTAGAATTATAAAACTTACAATACAATCTATATGTATAGGTACACGTAAATTTAATTATTATTATATATTAATTCAAAATTATTATAGAAGCTTCTAAACCCTAAATTTTAGATTCAAACTAAAGAGTGAATAGACATAGTGGAGGATAAGAGAATACATTATACACATGGACGGTGTAACCAAAAAAAAAAAAAATAATTAATTCGTTCCATTTGATTTTAGTATTATTTGGATTGGCACGATATTTAAAGTAAAAGAATATATAAAAGTTATAATTTAAAATATTGTGATTGTAATCCATTTTATTAATTAAAAATAAAACAATTAAAATTTAATTATTTTTAATTATAATAAAATAATATAATTTCTAAAATATAAACAAAATCACATAAATAAAACTAAAAAAAAGTACGAGTCTGCACATGTATTGTATAATTAAAATACTACATGTGTCTCGAAAATAGCACCTTTTGTCAACTTGTTATTTTTTTGTTTACTTGGAAGCAATTCTATCCTATTCAATCAGATATTATTATTCTAGAGATAATATATTATATAAAAAATTATGCTAAAGATAATAAAGTAAATTTGAATAATTATAAATAAGATAGCATAAAAATTCCATTAAACTATACATAGTATATTAATCCGACGCAAAATTAGAACTTCATTTGAATTTTTTAAATAAGTAAACACAAATTAATCGAAAGGTGATTTTAACATTTATCATATAAATAATAAGTGATAAAAGATAGAAGAATCTATTTCCTTTTTATTTTGATTACCTTATCGCATATATTTAAGATCGAAGTAATAGATCAATCTCAAATAAAGAAATTTTGAGTGAGCCACTGACACTATAATTATTATATATATACGATTCATACTAGATCTCAACCGATTGCTCATCCTACCTCCTCTATACTCTTCACAACTCATGAATTTTGTTTTTGTAAAGTCTTTCAATGACAGATTTCAATCCTTTTCAATCTCTAGTATTTAGAAAAAGTAAATCATAAGTTCAAATATAAAATAATATAGTTATGGTATATGAACGTGATTGCGATGAATAAAATTAATATTTTCTTAAGAATTCTTAAATGATGTAACAAATTAAACTTCAAGTCACTTTTTATAGAGTACCAACTAAATTGATGTCTACACACAAAAATATTTACTTTTTTCTTCCTTCTTTTCCAAATAAAATAGATTTCTTATATATGATTACTCATAGGTTGGTTGATACTAATTTGGACATGCAAAAAATAGTGGTAATGCTGAATGAACATGATAAATGTATACAAGTGATACGATTTAAGTTATAATATATATAAAAAAAAAAGGTCATTTAAAAAAAAAATACTTTCGTCATTTCAAAACATGTGTGTTATAATTTATTTTAAAACTCATTAAGAAAAATTATAAATAGAAGATAATAAAGTTTACTAAGTTATCTCTATTTATCAGATTTTTTTTTAGAACTGAACACTACTAATAGCTCTTTAATACAAGAGTATAGTTTTTGGATTGAATTTTTAAAGTAACACATATTTTGGATAATTCTTTTTATTAAAGTGACACTTATGAGATGAAGGAGTAATTAATTAGAAAAAAAAGAATAAACATACATCTCAATTTTGCGATCTAGTGTTGATTGATGTACCTTTATTTAAATAATCCCGCATATATACCTTTGTCGTCTAAATAAAAGAGGAATATATTTTGTGTTTTTTTTAGTATTGGTAAGATAAATTTTTTAAAGTCACATGACATTTTAAGAATTAAAAATTCGATCTTAAAAATATTTTTTAAATTCAATAAATATAAACCTGATAAAGAAAAAAATATTTATTGGACGAACAAAATATTCATAGACTATTTTGACAAGGAAACACAGAATATGTTGCTCCATAATTATCAAATACTCCTTGCGGCCGGTGTTTATTTTTATTTGTTCATTTGATTTGACATATTTTTTAAGAAGTACCCCTTTCATTCCCGTTATACTTCTTTTTACTGCTATCCACTTTTACTTGTTCATTTTGACAAAATAAGACAATATTTTATTGCTTGATTCTTAAACAAGATATAAAATTTGAGTAGGCTAATTTACAAACCATCTTTTAGAGGTCATCATCATCATCGCGGTCATCGTCATCGTCATTTGATTCCTCACTGTTGAAACAAAAGATGAAAAATGAAATATTATGCAAGTATAGCAAGTTACACAATATTGGAAGGATTTAAATCATATACAATGACAACGTAAGAACTTTTACACTATAGGTGCCATTTAACTCATTAAAGCAACTTATTATTATTTTATTACTAGTTTTGGACACGTGCTTTGCATGTGTATATTACACGTTTAGTCACGATTGTAATAGGGTGCACACCAGTTCATTCAAAGAGCAAAGTTGTATGAACCTTTTTCCTCATTGTACTTTGTACATGGATGTTGTCCATCAGAAAATTACTTTATAACTAGTGAACTATTAGGTGAGCGAGGTCCTTACCTGAACTATTACCAACTATTTATCAAAACACATATCAACTATGAGTTGTTCCTTTTTTCTAGTAGTAACAAGTGACAGATTTGGACGGACTGAAAATGGATTGGATTGATATGGATAAAAAATAGATTAGGCAACATGATCGTAACTCATCACTTTAATCTCTTAAAGCCAAAAAAAAAAAACGTTAAAGGGTTAATTCAAAATCAACTTAATGATTATCAAAAGGTTTTTCTTACCTGAAGTATCACCATTATTAAGACTAATAGTTGATTGATAGGATAGTGAGTTGGTTAAAGAAGTTTGTTACAACTAACTAATCCATAGAAAGCTGTTATGCTTATTGTATAAATAGGAATTGTAATGTCATTATTAAATAATAATAAAAAATTGGCTCTCTTCTTCGTTTAGTCCATTATTCATCAGCTTCAAGAAACTTAACATGGTATCAGAGCAATTGATCTTAAGGGATTAATCTGCGTAGAAAACAAAAAATCAGAAGCGTTCAGAAGCCATAGAAGAAGGCCATAGAAGAAGATCTTGAAACAAGCAACAATGGGAACAGAATCAAGCACAACAACAGAAACAAATGAGATTACTACTCTGAATCACAATCACCCACTCTTTCTACAAGCTTCAGATGCACCTGGAATAATTCTAGTTCCAATCAAATTGACAGGGCCATATAACTACGCGTTGTGTAGTCGATCTATGAAATTGGCTCTCCGAGGAAAAGGAAAACTTGGATTTATTGATGGATCTTGTGCGAAGATGGATTATAAAGGAGGATTGGAGGAACAATGGGAAAAGTGTAATGCGATAGTGTTATCCTGGATCGCAAGCACAATTACGAGTGAATTACTCCCAGGGATAATATACTCTTCAAATGCTAAGAGAGTTTGGGAAGATTTCCAAGAAAGATTTGATAGATCTAATCTTACTAGGATTTACCATTTATGGTCAGAAATTGCAGCTCTCAAGCAAGGCACTGATTCAGTGACTTCTTACTACTCGAAGTTAAGAGATTTGTGGTCTGAATTGGAAGTGATGGTTCCACCACCAGGATGTACATGTGCGGATTCAGCTTCTTATATGGAACACTTGAAATCTCAGAAATTGTTACAATTCTTGATGGGATTGAATGAGAGTTTTGGGCATATCAGGAGTAGCATTCTAGCTAGGAAGCCTATAGTAACAGTAAATGAAGCATACTCAGTTGCAGCACAAGAAGAGAGTCAAAGAACTCTAGGAGTTATGGATAAAAACAGAGATCCATTAACACTCTTAGCAGGGAAGACTCAAGGGTATAGATTAAAGCCAAAGAAGTTTTTACCACCAGGAACAATTTGTGATCATTGTGGTTTTAAAGGCCATTTTAAGGCTGATTGTTATAGGCTGGTGGGATATACGCCAGATTTTCAAAGTAAGAGAAGAGGGCCTGAAGGTTTTAAACAAGATTTCAAGTCTAATGCAAACTTGAGCAAGAATACTGATGATATTTACAACAGAGGAAGGACTATTGAAAATCAGATGTCATCATCTCAAAATGAGGATTTGGGAAACAAAATGGATCAAGCAGGAACATCAGGATGTGTTGCCAATATGTCAGGTATGGATTCTTTAGATGTTAAAACAGGCTCAGTGTATGAGTGGATAATTGATAGTGGAGCTACACATCATATTACGCCTAATGAGGAGTTACTAATTGCCAATAGAGGAACACATAATAGTGTTGGGGTGCAGGTTCCAACAGGGAAGAAATGTAATATCAAGAGTATTGGGGTTGTAAAGATTTTAGAAGGGGAAGAACTTAAGCATGTGTTGCATGTGCCAGATTTCAAATTTAGTTTATTATCAGTTGCAAGGTTAACCAAGGAACTTTCTTGTTCAGTTTCCTTTTACCCTGACTATTGTATATTTCAGGCGCTTTACAATGGCAAGGTGTTGGGGATTGGTAAAGAGAAGGAAGGATTATACATACTAGAGAATCAACTGAAGCCATTAGTTCATGCTGTGACTGTTGATAAAGAAAATAAAGATATCAGGCTATGGCATTTGAGGCTAGGACATGCTTCAGCTGGAGTACTAAACCATTTTCAGTCGTTGAAACATCTATCAAATAAAGAGGTGCAACAAAACTGTGAGATATGTCCTTTAGCAAAGCAATGTAGATTGAAATTTCCTGTTAAAAGAAGTAAGACTGTTAGAGTTTTTGAATTGGTTCATGTAGATATTTGGGGACCTTATAGAAAGCCTACTTTCGACAAGAAATATTATTTTGTGACCATAGTAGATGACTATAGTAGGTACACATGGTTATGTCTCATTCATTCTAAGAATGAAGTCATTACAGTACTCAAAGATTTTATGGTTTTAATAGAGAATCAATTTGGCTTGTCTGTGAAAATTTTAAGATCTGATAATGGTACTGAATTCTTCAGTTCATCAGTTGTTGATTTACTTGCTTCTCGTGGAATTGTGCATCAAAGTAGTTGTGTTTATACTCAACAGAATGGTACAGTAGAAAGGAAACACAGGCATATCTTAGAAGTTGCAAGAGCTTTAAGGTTTCAAAGCTCACTTCCTATTTGTTTCTGGGGAGAGTGTGTTAGGACTGCTGTGTATTTGATAAACAAATTGCCGACTGAAGTACTAGGAGGGAAATCTCCTTATGAGATGTTACATCAGAAAGTACCTAGTATAGATCACTTGAGAGTTTTTGGTTGTCTGTGTTATGCATCTAAGTTACCAAAAGGAGATAAGTTTGCTTCTAGAGCTAGAAGGTCAGTGTTTCTAGGATATTCTGAAGTTCAAAAAGGTTACATATTATATGATTTAGTTGAGAAGACTTTCTTTGTAAGCAGAGATGTAGTCTTCAGAGAACATATCTTTCCTTATCAAACAGGAAATTTGTCTGTTGAATTAGACATGTTTGAGTTAAATAGTACAAAATTGAGTAATGTATATTCCACTGGTGGTGTGGTTCCAATTGTGTTAGATACAGCAGTGGATGAATCATCTGAGTATGGCATTGAATCGCTAGAAACTGATACAATGGTTGATGCAGTGAATAAAATCTCAGAACATAATATTTCTCTAAATGAAGAAAATCTGGTTCCATTACCAGATACACAAACAGAAAAAATTCCTCAAACAAAAATCAGACCTCCCAGAATTTCTAAACCTCCTACTTGGCTTGATGACTACATTACTAATCCAAAGTCTTCTGCAAATTGTGCATATCCTATCTCTAATTACCTTCAATATTCTCATTTGTCAGCCCCTTACCAAGCCTATTTAGGTATTTTTTCTCAACCAGTGGAACCAAAATCATTTACAGAAGCATCTTTAGATGACAGATGGGTAACAACTATGACTGATGAGATTGCTACTTTAGAAAGTAATCATACCTGGGATATAATGGATTTGCCACCAGGAAAACAAGCAATTGGCTCTAAGTGGGTATTTAAAATAAAACATAATGCTGATGGGTCTATAGACAAGTACAAGGCAAGGTTGGTAGCTAAGGGGTATAGTCAAAAGGAGGGGTTAGATTACCATGAGACTTTTTCGCCAGTTGCTAAGATGGTAACAGTGAGAACTCTCATTACAATTGCAGCTTCAAAAGACTGGCCTCTCATTCAGATGGATATTAATAATGCATTCCTTCAGGGTGATTTATATGAAGAAGTTTATATGGCTTTGCCACAAGGTTTTCACAGGAAGGGGGAGACTAGAGTATGTAAATTGAATAAGTCTTTATATGGTTTAAAACAGGCATCTAGACAATGGAATATAAAATTGTCTACTGCTCTGCTAGAAGCAGGATATGTTCAGAGTTCACATGTTCATTCATTGTTCATAAAGCAGTCAGGTGATGATGTAGTGATGATCCTTGTATATATTGATGATTTGTTAATTACAGGGAACAGTCAGAGTTTGATTAAGGATGCTCAAAAGACTTTACACAACAAATTCAAAGTAAAAGACTTGGGACAACTTAGATACTTCCTGGGAATTGAGATATTGAGATCAGATAAGGGCATTTTACTCAATCAGAGAAAGTTTACTTTGGAGTTGCTGTCCACTGTGGGGTTAAGTGGTGCTAAACCAGTTTCTACACCTATGGAATTGAATACTAAGCTTACTACAATAGAGTATGATTCATTGGTTGGAAATAAAGATGATCTTGTTATGAATGATATACATAGTTATCAACAGTTAATAGGAAAGTTACTTTATCTAACAATAACAAGGCCAGATATTTGTTTTGCAGTTCAGGTCCTAAGTCAATTCATGCAACATCCCAAGAAGTCACATTGGGAGGCAACACTAAGAGTTCTTAGATACCTAAAAGGATCACCAGGACAAGGAGTATTGTTAAAGAAAGGTTCAGTTACAAACTTGACAGCTTTTTGTGATTCAGATTGGGCAGCATGTCCCAATACTAGGAGGTCAGTAACAGGATATGTCATCATGCTTGGAGAGTCCATGGTCTCTTGGAAATCAAAGAAGCAACATACAGTGAGTAGGAGCTCAGCTGAGGCTGAGTACAGAAGTATGGCAGGGGCAGTTTCAGAAATTATTTGGTTAGTTGGTTTACTAAAGGATTTGAAAATTGAAGTCAAAACTCCAGTCAAGCTATTTTGTGACAGTAAAGCAGCTATGCAAATTGCTTCTAACCCAATCTTCCCTGAAAGAACTAAGCATATTGACATTGATTGTCATTTTGTGAGAGAGAAGCTCAAAGATGGCTTGATCAAACCAGAGTTTGTTGGAACTAAAGATCAGTTGGCAGATTTACTTACAAAGGGACTTGGAACAGTGCAGCATCAGTTCCTTTTATCCAAGCTAGGAATTCTTGATATTTTTCATCCTAGCTTGAGGGGGAGTATTAAGACTAATAGTTGATTGATAGGATAGTGAGTTGGTTAAAGAAGTTTGTTACAACTAACTAATCCATAGAAAGCTGTTATGCTTATTGTATAAATAGGAATTGTAATGTCATTATTAAATAATAATAAAAAATTGGCTCTCTTCTTCGTTTAGCTTGCTTTCTGCTCCATTATTCATCAGCTTCAAGAAACTTAACAACCATCGTTTAGGTAAGAAAATTGAAGTAAATCAAGGAAGAAGATGTCTTACAAAGCTTGACGGATATGGACCTCGATAGAACCTCCATAGTTGTCTTGAATGTCCTGTTGAATCTGCTTGGCGGAATTCCCAAGAGATTGTGGGCAGTTTCTTATATCGATTAGAGCAAGTGTGGTTATATCTGCAAAATCTTGAGAGATTGAGTCCAAAAACCTGCAACTATCAAGAAATAGTCGTTCAAGGCACGGACAGCTATTATCAACAAGATTTAGAACTCTTACTAGCTTGAACGGAAAGAACTCCCTCATGCAACGTCAGTATCTACCAAATAAGATAACAGAATGAGTCTCACTGTTAATCATCATGTAGACAAAAAGCAGAGACCAAAGTTGAAAAAAAATAAGACAGGATTCTAACAGGAAAAAGTAGAAAATTTTGTGATCATTCATTATCAGATCCTACACTAATCTCTTAAGAAAAATAAACAAAATTTTAGTTTAAACAGAGGAGTTTAAGCTGTATATTGATAATATCCAATTCAAATACAAGTGTAGCACGGTCTAGCAATAATAAACTCAACAAAAGTTGGGGTCGCGGAGTATGCTTGTGTCAAGGTGACAGAGAGTGTCTGTGAATTTGTCAATTTCCTAAGGCTGTGTTTGGTATGGAGGAAAAGTTTTCTCTAGAATACGGAGAGTTTTGTGCATAAACAAAGAAGAATCTCTCAGTATAACAGTGAATGGGTATTTTTTTTAAGATTTGCTTCATTGGTGTATGACTTTTGTAAGATAATTCTGGTAAAAGTTTTAAAAAATGATCCTGTGGAATAAGCACAGTGAATTCCTTAATATTCGAGTAGAAACAGCAAGAGAGGATAACATTGCTGGTTCGTACACCTATCGTGACACGAGTAGTCTCTTAAATATTACACCTTTCTACTTGTGGCCTAGTTTTTCTTAACGTTGTTGGTGCCACTGGATTTAGCCTTCTGTCTTCCTTCGCGAGGTAGATTGAGGACTCCCAAGAAAGGAAACACAAGTTACTGGAGCCTGTTCTGGCCTATACAGTATGTATGTATCATTTATTTCAGAGAACTGGCTAGTCCTCAGAACACCTTAACTACTTATGCAGAATCTTTTCAAAGAAAATGAAAACGAACAAAACAAACACTCACACATTTGGCTTCTGATTTGACATTTATTTCAGAGAACTGGCTAGTCCTCAGAACACCTTAACTACTTGCTGCAGAGAAAAAAAGGCGCAAAAAATGGAAAATGATATGTTAGATGTCCCATAGTTAAGGAACAAGAGAACATTATAGCAAGAATGAGCATGCAGGTATAAGAACTTACACATTATTGCGGCAAGAAGGAACTTCATTCTCAAAGTCGTCATCATCATCATGATCTTCATCTGTTGTCACACTATCGAAAATCCTAGCCACAAAAGATGAAAATGAAACGTTACACTTCCCGAAATCAATAATGAGCATGCAAGTATTAAAAGTTACACAATATTGGAAGGTTTCAAAGCAAACACAATGACAGCCTTAAGAACTTTTGTTCCATTGGTGCAATTGACTTACTAAAGCTACTATCCAGATTACTTATCGAGTTCACTATGATGATAAGTCAAATGTTATTGTAAATCCAGGAAGAAGACATCTTAAAAAAAGATCACGAGTATGGACCTCGATAGAGCTTCCATAGTTGTCTTGAATGTCCTGTTGAATTTGCTTTGCGGAATTTCCAACAGATTGTTGACAGTTACATATATCAATAAGAGCAAGAGTGGTTATATCTGCAAAATCTAGAGGGATTGAATCCAAATGACAGCAATATCTAAGAAAAAGTCGTTCAAGGTACGGAAAGTGATCACTACTAGCTCTCCAGTACCGAATGTATATGTCATCCAGAAACAAGAACTTCAAGCGAGGAAACCCTTCCTCAACTACTTCCCACTCCTCGCCTGTGAAGGCATTGTCTGATAGTTTAAGGACCTCGAGTTTGGGTAATTTACCGACAATGCTCAACTCCTTCCATGCCAAAAAGAAATCTCCGCTAAAAGTTAAACTCTTGAGGTTTTGCGGAAAAGCATCCGGAGGAGGTAAGAATAAAGTTGGAACATCAGCTGGAGGTACAGTTACCCCGAAATATGTCTCTTCGTGCAATGTTTCCGTCTGAAAACATAGAGGACCTTGCGGAGTAGAACATGAAGGTCCAGTGCTTTCTAGAAAGCAAGCAGCAAATGGATAATAAATACCAAATGCCAATTTCTCGAGCTGATGTAAGTAGCGAAAATCATACAGGTCCTTGCGATGGCGAAAGTCTTCTGGGACGCCAAATACTTGCAACTTCTTTAAATTGGGAAATAGTCTAAAAAAAGACCTTGTACAATACCGAGGATTCAATTGATTGAGGTATTGCAAATTTTTCAAAACCAATCTGTTCTTTCTAAGCTCATGACTCCGCAAGTAATTCCAGCCCATACTCAGCTTCCTCAATTGTGGCATCTTCAAAATTTCCGATGGTAATATGAAAGGATAAGCACAATCATTGGATAATGGACAGTAAAGTTTAAAAGTTTGCAGATAGCATAGGCTTGTTATGGATAGAGGAATGTCTATTATTGATGAGGGAACATCTTTTTTGATTCCTGTATACTGCTGTAAGCGAGGATAAAAACGCAAAGCTAGGTATCTCAAATGAATCAAAGGAAGTACTCCACTGGGAAAAATTTGACGTCTAGTCAAAGAAAGATCTAGTACTCTTACTAGCTTGAAAGACAATTCCAGTGTGAAGCATCTGAATCTACTCAACATGATAATAGAATGAGCCTCACTGTTACGACATCGATCCAATTCTTCCTCATTATGGACACTGATCCGACTTCGACTCTTAAAGGAACACTGCATGGATTGTGCACATGAATTTTGATCACTTTTTCCTCTGATAACATTCACAAAATTCATGTTTCGAGCTTCCCTCAAACAGAGTTCACGGGTCACATCATGCATTCCACATCTCTTTATTTTCCCACGAAAACTCAAATTGTGGATGAAAATTAAGCTTCTATCTATAAGTTCATTTATACATGTTTTTGCCACCTCTTCTATGCTTTTTCCCTCTTCTTCATTCAAAAACCCCTCTACGGCCCATAACTCAACAAGTTTATTTACAGAAATCCGTTCATCCTCTGCGAAAATTGCAAAATATAGAAAACACGGTTTTAGGTGAGAAGGCAAGTGATGGTAGCTCAAAGCCAACACTCTCATGCATTGTGCTTCAAGATCTGTGCTTACCACCAAACTTACATTCTCCGCAACATTTTGCCACTCATCCAATGTTTTACCGATTTTGGAGAGAAGTCCAGCAATCACAGTAATTGCTAGAGGTAATCCTCCACATTTTAATGCAATTTGTTTCCCAATATTTTCAAATTCAGGAGAATAAGAACCTTCTTTTTCAAAGATCTTTTTGTGTAGTAAATTCCAACTTCCGTCAAAATTCATGAGGCACATGTGATGAGGAGGCTTACCTGAACTAGCATATTCAGCCACTTCCACGTTCCGAGTTGTCAGGAGTATTCGGCTTCCATTGTTACAGTCTGGGAAACACAGTTTTATATCATCCCAAGCTTCTGTAGTCCATATGTCATCAATGACTACCAAGTATCTCCTGCCTTTCAGATGCTTTTGCAGTCGGTCCGCTAGTTGATCATCAGGTTCATCACTTATCGAAGAAAGAAGGCTTAGGAGTACATTTCTCACACAATACTCCTGTGAAACAGTTGCTTTTGCACGAATATCAAATCGAGACATGATGCACGGATCACTATAGAGTTTTGTAGCCAAATTTGTTTTCCCGATGCCTCCCATCCCTACGATTGAGACAACTTCTAGTTCCCTTCCTCCTCTAGCAAGTTGATCCAGCATCATCTCAAATTCATTTTCACGGCCAACCATTATATTCTCAGGCTGCTCAACAGCATGTTCAGATAAACTGACAATTGAACATGTTTGTGGTTTTAGATCTTTCATAATATCCGATGTTGCCATCCACTGTTTCAAGGTGGAATCAATGTATTCCAGTGCTTGTTCCAAGACGAAAAAAATCTCCCACATAGCCCTGTTTTTTTCCTCAAAATTCTGTGCTAAAAAAACATTTCTTGATTCCAAGTCAACCATATCTTCTGTTTTGTATGCTACCTCTATCATTTCAACTTCCAACACACTTAACCCCTCGTGATCCCTCGTTATATTACACAATTTTTCCAGAAAAGCTCTCAAAGATTCGAGCTTTACATAAAACGGTTGCAAATCACAACGAATAAGTTCCATTGATTGGTGTATGGTTCTCATAAGAGATGTAACAGCAGCATAAGCCATATATATCAAAAAAAAATTAGGAATATCTCTCACTCTCAGTATGAAAATGGACAAATTATGAAAATTTTCAGTTCTTAAGAAAACAGAGAAAGCAAAGTTCTTTCTTTAACTAACTATTTCCATCACATTTCCACTAACCTTATCATCATATAGACAAAAGCAGATACCAAAGTTAAAAAAATTAGAAAAAAATTGTGATCATGCATTATTAGACCCTATAATCTCTTAGAAATATTAAAAAAAAAAAAAGTTTAAATAAAGGAGTTCAAGTGGTATAACTTTTGTAAGCTAGTAATTTAATCAAACATCTAGAGTGCAAGAAAATATAACTTTTTTATTTTATTTTATAAATCTTGTAAGGGAACTAGAGTTGTAACCTGAATATTACATATTTATTCATTGCTTAATTACATGCAAAAGAGTGATGATTTTAATTTCAATGAAAGCTACTAAGTAGAATTTTTCCAAATCAAAGAGAGAAATTGTAATGACCCAAAATGTCATTTTTGATAACTTTAAATAGTCATTTAACTATAGTTAATTCATTTGTGGGTAATTTGTTTAACATTAATAATAGTGGGCCAAGCCTAAAATATTAAAATAGGTTAGTAAATTTTTTAAACTTCTGGTACATAACTAATTAAATAACAAAGAGAAGTGTTTGACGAGAGGAGTTGCGGTTCAGCGTCAATGAGAAAAGCGGCCAACTGCTTCAGGTAAGTTTCTCACCAAATCCTCTAACGATGTAGTGATTCTAAAATAGGTGTACACTAAACATATTAACTGGAGGCAAAAGGAATTTAACTCTCAAATTTATTTTTATTAAAAATATATGGACAAGGGTTAGTGGACAATCACATGCTACCAATTGACCAACTAACGTGTTGCAGCTAATCATTGGGTAGTTTTTGATGACAAATGTATAAGGTTATAATTTTCCATGTAATTGGTTAGAAGTTTCTGCCTTTGTATTTATTTTTGCTTTCGTGGCTTTGTAAATTGTGTTTAACTGTAGTTTCAATTTTTCTCTTATGACTATTAAGTTACGTTTTAAGTTTGGCATGGTAAATCAAATCTAGGAATATCATATTATATGAATATCCTTAGATTTATGTTATTTGGAGAGACTGAAACTTAACCCTAGGTATGAAATTTAAAAAAAAATATGAGAATTGATATATTAATTGACATCATGGTTAGGAACTTGATTATAGAGTTGAATGAGTGTTTGGGTCTAGGCTAGACTTGTAGTGATATGGGTGTTGTTAGTTTAAAAATCTTATTGTGATTATTTATTTGAATAGATTGTATTGATATGGGAGTCAATTGAAAGAGGAAGGCTCAAGTTCTGGAGTAATTGTTCGACTATTAGAGGCAAGTGGATTTCTAAACTCTTGTTAAGTGTATGAAATGCGTGTATTTCCTTGTAGTATATGTTTGGGAGTAACGGGATTGGTGATGGGTTGACTTGTCCACATTGACTAATTTTAATGATGAAAAAAGGGGTAACAAAAGGCAATGCGATTAATTGTTTATGTGTGATGTGTTGAGAAAGGTTTGAAGGCTTGCTGAATTGTTGTTGATGTGATATCATGTTTGTGTTGCTGTGAACTGTGCAATGTTATGAAAATGGTCATCTCCTCATTATTTGTGTGAACATGTCATTTGCATTATTCTGAGACATGGTTGTGAAAAGTGTTATGTGCATTGAGAAAGAATGAGAATTTAAAGAGGATGTACCATTTCGAGGGACGTATCGCGCGCCGCGATGGATACTATATTTCGAGGGACGTATCGCGCGCCGCGATGGTTACTATTATCGAGGGTCGTGTCGTGCGCCGCGACAGATGCATGGACATATATGTCCCCCATAGGTCTCGGACTGAGAGACAGCGGGTGTGTATCACTAGGTCAGACATGCATCATTATACTTGACATTGCATTCCATTGCATTGCACATACTTATCATTAGTGAACTTGATATTGTGTTTTGCTGATTTTGTGAATACCTTTCTGTGAAATTGGTGATTGATGAATACTGAGCTTGTTGTTGAGGATATGTAATTTGTTAAATTATTGTTGTTGGGGATATGTAATTTGTTAAAGTATCATTGTTGAGGATATGTAATTTGTTAAAGTATTGTTGTTGAGGACATGCAATTTGTTAAAGTATTGTTGTTGAGAACATGTAATTTTTCAAAGTGTTGTTGTTGAGGATATGTAATTTGTTTAAGTGTTCTTGTTGAACTATGTGCGCTGTAAACCGTGAGTTGTTAGGTTGGGCTGATTATTTAATGCAGGTTGTAGTTGTGGAGGTTCGGTTGGGGGTGGTAGGAGTACCCGTATTTCATTCCCTTAGCTTGTGTTTAGGGATTTACTTGCTGAGTACCGTGTGGTTTGGTACTCACCCCTTGCTTCTACAATTTTTTTTGTAGGTTACTAGCCCGGAACTTACTGATATATTCTCTTCTTTTCCGAGGCTTCTTGGAGATTTGTGAGGTAGCTGTTTGTCATCTCAGCAAACCTTCTTACTCCTGTTTATGATTTTGTTCTACTCTAGAAACAATGTCATATGAGACTTATATTTTCTTTTAATTCAATTGTATACTTTAGAGGCTTGTACACGTGACAACCAGGTTTTGGGGTATAATTTAAGTTGATAGTAAATTTTCCGCATTTTATTGTAATGGTTGAGTTTTAGGCTGACTTGTCTTGGTGGGATAAGACGAGTGCCATCACGTCTATTTTTGGGTCGTGACAGAAATATTAAGATCAAAGTAGGAATCTAAATATCTCTAAATATATTCAAGTAGCTAAGGCTAACACATGAAAAAACGGAGAAAATCGTCTAATTCATGTAAGTTGGCCGTTAAATGTCCAAAACGGACTCGATAAATTGCCAGAGTGTACGTACGTCTCCCCCCAACTCCCTACTGAGGATTCCATAAAGATTTCGGTTAGAAATCGTTTATAAGTCATATCACCAAAATATTCATAGGCTAACACATGAAAAACTGATAAAATTGTCTAATTTCGTTAAATTGGTCCTTATGTCAAAAATGGACTCTAAAAGTTGTGAGGTTGTACGTACTTTCTCCCCTGATTCCATATAGAGGGTTCCATAAATATTTCGCAGAAGTCATATCACTAAAATATTAATGTGCTAACATACGCACATATAACACCGAAAGTCGCCTAGTTCCTGTAAATTGGCCCCTAAATGCCCAAAATGAACTCTAAAATTGTTAGACTATATTTGTTGCTCCCTTAACTCCCTGTAGTAGGTTCCTTTAAGATTTCACAAAGAAATCATTTGAAATTCATATCATGGGTCAATACGAACGAACTTAGAAGATCACCTATTTTCTATAAATTGCCCCTTGAATGTCCAAAATGGACTCTAAAAATTTTCAAATGGTATGTGTTAGCTCTCCTAACTCCCTATGAAGACACACGAAAAATTGAAAAAATCGTCTAATTCTTTTAAATTGACAATTTAATCCATTTACGAGATTAATAGAGATGCACACATAAAAAAAAGAAGCTAATTGTTGGGCTTTATTGCCATAAAATATTCAGATAATGTGGATGACACATTTAGTGAATCTCATGAATTGACTCGTGGATCATGGTGATATTGGCCTATGAAACTTAATCTGAGGGGAAAATTGTTGGGTGTAAGATTGATTTTCACATTTGAGAAGCTACATATAAGGTGTAAAGGGAAAATTTTATATATGACAAACAAATTTTATGAATAACGCTTTATAGGTATATTTATATAATTTCATTTCATAGGTATAGTTTAGTTTGATATGAAACATTAGTTTTGTATATGACGTTTCTTTTAATAATTTATAAAATATTTTTTAAATAAATGGATACATGAGCCTAAATACGCTAACAGAAAATTACATAATCCATTATTCAAGCTAATCGTCCAAAATCAAATATTTTTCCAAAAAAAGTTCTATAGCAATAAAAACACCACAACAACTGATTTTCTCAAACAACTAAAGCATACAATTAATCAATATTCTTGTATATTCAATGTCAGGACAAGAAAATATACAATTGATTTGTAAAGTATATAACTGAAATTTTGGAAAATTATTTTTATGTTGTTCATTCTAAGGTTCGCAATAATTTGTTTTTATTTATATAAGATTAGGGAAATTGTATATTAACAATTCTATTCTAATTTTTGGTTTGAAAAATTGAATGGCACGATTTGTATTGGTGAAGTGTATATGATTCGACAACAACGGTGTGCCTTAATTTGATATTTTTTTTGTAATTTTATTGTATACATAAGTTATACGGTTTGTATATTGTTTAACTGATAATATTGTATATATGTAAGTAATTGTATAAAAGTACTATGTCAATTGTATATATGAATTGCGTATGATTCGATAAAGAGGGTGTGCTTTAATTTTATAATCTTTTTGGTGTAATCTAACCGTATATATAATAGTGTAAGGTTTGTATATTGTTTAATTCATGCTATTGTATATAATTAACAAAATATACAAATATCTATATACAATTGTGATTGAAGCAGAAAATATACATATACTTCAAGCAATTTTGTATATAACTAACAAAATACACAAAATATCTATATATAATTGTGACTTAAGTACTTCATGAAATTTTGTATATAACTAACAAAATATACAATTATCTCAATACATTTGTGTTTAAGCGAACCTTCTCAGAGTCATTGTCTTTGGCTTTCCTCTTGCTTCCTCCTTCAACCATTTTAATATCGCTTGCCTTGACATTGTTGATGACATTCTGTAGCGCAATTGAGTAATTTGTTTCTTGGATCTCAATTCATAATTTCCGACAAGCCAACAAAGTAGCAGACTTTTTGACTAAGATGGGTGCCAAGCTGACATCGTCCATACCTGATGCTAATATATTAACTCCTCCAGGCTCTGTTATAGCTATAGTACAGGCAGATCAAGCAGGAGTCTCTACTAGTAAGCTAATTACTTGGTGTGCTTGTAAAAGTTAGCTTGTTTTGGCAATCTATCTGTAATCACTAGTACTTGTGATGTTGTAACTACTTAATTATATATAAAATATCCTTTTAACCCACCCCCCACCTCCCCAAAAAAAATAGATTTTCCTCTAGAATTTGTTTGGATTCTGTCATAGACCCTTCATTGACTCCAAAATCTTGAGTTAAATCAAGTTAAAGGAAGGTTGATTATTAACAATTTTGACATGCAATGACATACCTCTCGTAATTCCCTTAGATGGAGTTGAATCATCCATTTTGTTTTTGAAAAAACACTGATAATCCGATAAGTAATGAGGGAATTTTGAAAAAATATTATCCGAAAACTAACAAGCATATACATATACAATTGAAAAAATGAAATAAAGAAGAAGAAGAGGTTCACCCAGAATTTAGGTGGTTACTCGCAAAAATTAAAAACACAATTGAAGGGAGAAAGTGAAATTCGAATTTCAAGTTGAAAGTGGAAGAGTGAATTTAAGAGAAAAATAGTTAGCGAGGAGAGAGATAAATTTTATTTTGTATAAAATCATATACAAAGGCCGATGAAGACTTTGTTGGTTCTGTATACAAAGAGGTGGTGAATCAAATTACTAATGGCAAAAAAAATTAAAACTGTATTTACTGACAATAACTAGATTAAATTATGGGGAACTTACATAAATATACTATAATAAAAAAATATTTACCATTTATAGCAATAATTTTTTTTCCACTTGATCACTTTTAATTCATTTATAATACAAGTTTAATTCATATTACAAAGAATAATTTTTTATTCACATATAATATAAATTTTAATGATAAATAATTCATTTATCACACATTTTAATACACTTATAATTCAATGTGTCAAAGTTTTACCAAACAAACATAATATACTTTAAAAACAATTATAATTCATATATATTGCATACATAATTCACTTTTAATACATATTGCAGATTTAACATAGTATTGCTATAAATAATAATGAATAAAAAGTATTGCTAAAATCAGTAATTATTTATTAAAATATAACAATTCATGTAATTTTTCCTTAAATTATAGCCTCATTTAATATTTACGAACTCGCCTAATTTTCCCATAATGTGTGAGGCTTTTTGAACTATTGAATTATGAACACGAGTCAAACAATCTTCCAACTATTAAAGAAGTGTAATTACTACTTAATAAATATAATGTCATCCTCAATAATATCAAATAATATCCAATAATCAATGTTAAATTTTGATATTAATAGAAATAGTTAATGAACCCCAAGTTGTATAATTTGATTGTTGGGACAAAAGTCAATAAAAATATAATTTTTTAAAGAAATAATCTTTTTATTGTGGTTTTATAATGTCATAACATAAGCATTTGCAATAAATATATATATTGATCATGTCAGCATAAGGTGTTCATGAATGCGTATATTATAATAGTAAAAGTATCTATTTGATCTTTTAGATAAATTAAGTATCTAAATTACAATTTGTGTGATTTTTCAAAGCGGTTCAATAATTTTATGTTAAAGTATGTATTATTCTAATTTTATCGGATTCTTTTACCATTAGAGAGATCGTTTTATGTTAATTTTAATTATATCAACTTATACATATGTTTCACACTTGCCTTTTTTGTACAAAAAATAAAAGGGAAACTTATTATTTGTCATTGGCCTAGAGTGACATGGTGTTGGAGGAGAAAATTAATTAGGTCCTTCATAAATGATTTTGAAAGCATAGATCTTTGAATTTTATAATTTTGTATATCGTTTTAGAAAGAAAATAAACTCACTTAGATGATGGAGATACAAAATAAGAGTAAGAGAGCGAAGAAAAGAGCGAGATAAAGACATGATAAGAGATGATTTGACTATCATTATTATGTGAGATGACTTTTTTTTTCTTTTATTCGATGTAGACAAACAATTAAATAGGGACATGTGATTTCCATAATTTTTTCTTCTATTTTTTTTTTGTCTTTTATTAAATGTAGACAAGAAAAAAGGAAAGACTTGTTTTTCATGAGAAAAAAAGAAAAACCTTTTCATATGACTTTTTCCTCATTTATTTTTTGTTTCATATTTTGGCAACTCCTTTTTAATAATTTGTTAAATCTTCTAAATTCTCACTACTTATTTATGAAAACAAATTTACCTTAAAACTTTTTACATAAATTTACCTTAAAACTTTGTCCTATTATATCTTGCTTTAATAGTACTTCATCTGTTTCAATTTATGTGACACATTTCGCTTTTCGAGAGTCAAACAGTTTAAATTTGATAGAGATTTTCTCATGAAATCTTCAAAAAGAATAAAATTTATATATTTGTAAACTATATAAAAAGTACTATAAGTCTCAATAATTGATGGTTCAAAATAATTAAAAGATATACGAAAAAATTACGGTAAAAAATAAACTTGTTTGAATTTCAAAATTCGAAATGTGTCACATAAATTGAAACTGATGGAGATAAATATTCAATGTTTATATGTTTTCGGCAAGTCAAAAAATAAATCAGAATAGATTCTTTAGAATCATATTCCTATAAGAATCTTCTCTATTATATATTAATCCATTTATTCACTCTAAATAATAGTATATATTAGTAGGATTGATACACCGTTAATGATATAAGTTGATCAATATGTGTTATTTCATAAATTAAAGTGTAGCTACACAATATGAATTGTCATGATTGAATTTTAATGAGAAATACACATATCCAAATGATAACTTTTGTGTATAATATTCTTTTTCATGTTCTATTCACTAACTTTAAAATGAAAGAAAATAAAAAATTGACATGATGATAATCGATGTCAATTCATCAGATTCACGTTATTTTAAACTCTTGACACAAGTTGTAACCTTAAATATAATCTCACTTGGTAAGTATTTATAATTGTATTTTTCACTTCTTGTTATAAATATAGGGTAAAGTCAGTTGTTTCAATTAACACACCACAAAAAGATAATTAGCTATAAAATTTATCGTTAATCTATTATCAAAAGACGACAACTACCCATTGTTGATCTTGTTGTTAGTTATAGTTATACGATAAATGATTGTTTTGTAACAAAATTATTGTTATAACAGATAAAATTCAATAAATATATGTGTGAAATTAACTATTCTCCCTAGTAATTAATTTTATCTTCAATTTGTTTCTATATATATATGTAGCTATATAAATAATGAGAATTCATATTTATAGCTAACGTTATTTATTTGAGATTACGAAATAGTGATTATTGTATTTACATAAACCTTGACTTTATATATAAATGTTGAAGTAGTGATTAACTCAAAATTACGTTATAATGGAACATGTAGAATATTATCCTAACATACATTGTAAAGTAATGAATGTGCCCGGTCTTACAAGGAAGCAAATATCTAGTACAAGTATCCAGTCTTTTGTTATGTTTATTCAATGAAATAATAATATTGCCCAATTTTTAGTTCAAAAGATTTTTATCGTTCATCGAATACCTACAAAAAAGTTTTCTATTAAAAATGACTTGTATGAAATTATATTCCATAGTCCAACTCTCCTTTTAAATGTTTTCTTTTCTCAGAGATGTCGTGAAAACAATTGGAGACCTAATATTCATCACGGATCCTCAAGTGAATCTCAAAGAGCTACAAAAAATTAGGAAAAATGCCTCGTCTTCAAACAAATGTACCAGATCAAACTCAAAGAATTCGAGAGTTCCCACCAATTAATACCAACAACATTTTTGGTAGTTCAACTCAGCAACAACTCTATCACCATTTTTGGTAGTTGATGAACTAATTTACGAGTTATGTCATTTTACTGATTCACAGGGTTGATATTATGTCATGGTTTATCGATCCTTTTATTATTAACACAGATTAGCATATACCTATATTGTTAATTTATGATAATCATAACTTATCGAATGCATTTATGTATCTTCCTATATTGCAAAATCTATAATTGGGGAAATGTTTTTCATATTTTGATGAAAAAAATTTGTAACCTTTACTCATTTTTTTGTTTCCTTGTTATGTATTGAATGTTTAAGATTGTAGTATATTATTTCATTAAAAAACTCTTGTTTATGAATTTTTTTTATGATTAATGTTTGGATTAAATATCTTGTTTTGCTTATGTGTTGAATGATTTTTATTCTTAATGATGAAGTGAGTCAAATTGTTTCTTTAATTATTCTTGTGTTTTAATATTTCTAAAAAGAGGTTGGAAAAGATTAATTAACAAAAAAATTGGGTACTAATTTGTTAGGATCGAAATAATTAAGTGTATTGTGAAAAATCTATTTATGGTAAGAAAATCTGGGTACATAAAATTCAACATAATTGGGGTGTTAATTGACATATCTTTACTTGATCGCATATGTGTTGTTCTGTGTGAAATTTGACTCTGACTCATAATTGACATGAATTTAGACGTTATTAATCATCATCATCGTTTAGATAGAAAAATAAAATAACTAATAGTTGAGATGTGTTTTAATAATACAAGATAATCAATTAATATGTGACAAAAAAAAAGCCTAAATGTAAGATTTGCTTCTCACCAGGAATCCTCCTTTCTTATTATTTTCCTTTTAGAGGATAATAATAATTATTTATCCCTAGAATAAATTATTAAAATAATAGTAGATTTGGAAGAAAGTAATTATTCTCTTCTTCCTGTACGACTTTTTGAAAAAAAATAATTTGATAAAACCACAATTTTATATATATTTTAGGTGGAATTAGATCAATAAGGAGCTATGCTTATGATATTAATTAATCTAAGACCATTAATTGTTACTTGAACATGAATTCATCATCTGAGCAATTGAAACAATAATATTAGCCAACAAAGACTAGTGTTAAGTTTTTGGTGAGTCTCAAGAAGTGTATTTAATACTTTGATAAAAATAATCTCATCTTTGAGATTCAAGAACTGGTTTGGCCTGAATAGGTTTTAATTATTAAAATTTAGAACAAAGTCTTAATATTAGTAAGAGGTATTTTTGTGAAAATAGTTTTTTTTTTTAGGCTCGAGAAATGGAATAGCTAAGGATTAAAGGTTGATATTCGTCGTTAGGGAAATTTACACAAAATGGAACGAGGAATTCTCAGTTAAAAAAGCTCTCTCTAAGTTTGTTTAGTATTTGCCATGACGAGGTTCTTACCATAATTGGATTTTCTTTTAGGAAAAGGTAAACACGGTCTCCATATTTGTCTAGTTTTTTTTTTTTTGTAGGAACAAATTATGACTCCATAAATAGATGTTTATTCATTCTAGCTTGGTAGCACATAATGTAGTCCTAGGAGGTTATGAGAATTTTGCGTATTGTGTGAAGCTAGCTAGGGGGGAGAATGTGTGAGACACAAGTATTACTTTAACACTTGTGTGGACCTTTTTGTATTTCGAGTGATCAAGATTTTGTACTTTCTTTTATATAGTGATTTTTTTTATCTCTTATTATGGATATATATCGGTTGATCGAACCACGATAAATGTTTGTATTTTTTGGTATATTTCTTCATTTGGTTTAGTCCCAACAAGTGATATTAGAGTCAGGTTCAATGGTTTAATGATCCAATGGTTGAACCACATCAAAAATAAGTGTTCACCTTGACGTGTTTAGTTCTAGCCATAACATATTTGATAGTAATGAAGATTTATGTGGGAAAAATATTTTCAAAGATGTTTTTCTGTGTTGATATATATATATATATATATATATATATATATATATATATATATATTGCAGAGGAGATGCAAGTTATTGAAGATTATGTGGATGAGCTTGGAACAAATTTATTTTTATCAGAAATTTAGGTCAATAGAGAGATTTGTTTCGTATTTGTCATGAGTTTCTTACCATGATTGAGTTTTTTCTTTTAGGAAAAGGAAAACACAAAGTTTGCATATTTGACTAGTTTTTCACTTGTAGGAAAATGTTTATGACTTGATAATTATATGTGTATTCCTTTTAGCCTAATAATATTCACAATGTAGTCCTAAGGGACTTACGGAGTTTTGTGTATTGTGTTATAGGGGGAGAATGTGTGTGAGGCACAAGTAACACTTGTGTAAACCTCTTTGTTTTTCAATTGAATTGTGTGAGATTATTTCTCTCGATATTTTGTACTTTCTTTTATCTAGTGAATTGTTCATATCCTCTTGTGGATGTAGGTCATGAGTTGTTCAAACTACGTTAAATATTTATATTTTTTGATATATTTTTGGTTAGTATTATTACTCATGATCTTTCGAAGTTTACTTTGCTAACTTTTGCATGATACCTAATTATTTCAGTCCCAACAAAACCAAACGTGAAAGTAGTTTTCCAATAGGCAACTTTTCTAGTAGCTCTACTCTCGACTTGAATAATATATCCAAAAAGATATGATTTCGGCCATTCCAAATATTATCTACGTAGAGACATGTTTATTTAAAGTGGATTCTCTTTTTTGTAGTCGTACCAGTTATGCCCATTGACTAAGAAGCTAGGGGTGGACACGACAATTACATGAACCTCTTCCTTTCATCGGCCAACGCTATTAGTCATCTTTGTTATCACAATCACCATCACCATAACCGTCATCAAACATCTCTGTCATCACAATTATCATTAGTATCAACCACTATCATATAACAATAATTTGCAATATTTATGTTTTTTATGGACATAAACAATAGGCTAACATAATATAATTTATTAGTAGTTATATATATTTCTCATAATAAACGAAACAATCACTTATACATTCTTTAATATCATTTAGTTTAAAAATCAGGATACATTGTGGAATCATAACTAGGGTTGTAACTTAGGATCAATTCACCTTCTTAATTAATATGATAATTTTTTTAGTAACTTGAGCGAAAAGAAGAAGAAATTGATTAATTTAATCTGTTTACGGTGTGCAATATCAATAAATATTTTATATCGTTATTAGTGTTCATAAGATGCATATATTTCAAGTAAAAATGTCTATATGATTACTAGATAAGTTTAACTGTCCAATTTACAAATTCAACAAAATTTGACGGACTATCTAGGTATTATTTAGATAAAATCATAAGATGCATATATTCCAAATAAAAGTGTCTATTTGATTACTAGATAAGTTTAACTGCCCAATTTACAAATTCTAACAAATTTGAGGGACTATCTAGATATTATTTCGATAAAATTATCTGTATAATCTGCTTTAAACATACTATTCAAAGAAGTCTCTAGAGATAACTAAAGTGAAATCTATATTAATTAGAGTTGCAATAACAAATACATCAAAACATTGAAGTGTTTCACCTATAAAATCATTTTTTTATGTCCAAAACTAATCCAATGGAAGCTCCATTATATGGAACACCAGAAGAAGTTTCAATATTATTGGTACATCATGAAGCACAATTTCTTACTAATCAGACTGTTAAATTGTTAGAAGATTATAAATACAAAGGTGACATTTTTACAATCTTTTAACCTTTTGATTTTTTGATATAATAACTATATGTCGTGTGACTTTTTTTTATATATATATAGACATAGAAATAATAGATCTTTGTTATCTCATTTATGATTTTAGCATCGTACGCTTTTGAATTTCATTTATCTAGTAGATCTTGAACTTCACTTTTTCCTTGTTATCGTAGCATTTTTTAATTTTAAAAATTTATCTATCATCAATGAAAAATAATTCTATATTAGTGATGGATGCACAAGAAATTAGGATGACGGGAGGAAAGAGAAAGAGCGTGAGAAAGACATGATAAGAGATGATCTGTCTATCATTATTACTAGAGATAATAATTTTGTCTTTTATTGGATGTAGTCAAAAAAATAATATAATGAGGAGATTTAATTTTCATGAAAAAAATATTTCCATTTGTATTTATACTTTGTTATATCATCTAATTACATATCTATGAAATAAAAGTACCTCAAAACATTTATTCCTATTATCTTTTGCTTTAATAGTATCTAATATATATATTCAATATTTATTTGTATTTGACTAGTCATAAATAAATTGGAATAGTTTTTAGAAATATTCAATTACAAAAAAAAAAAAAAATTATATATAGCTTTTTATGTAACGAATCTAGTAAAGATTGCACACATCATTTTTACAATATAAGTTGATTAATATGTGTTATTGAAAAATTTAAGTGCACAAATATAACACGAAAATTAATAGTTGAATTTGAATGATAAACAAACTTACAATAAGTTTGTGTTTTATATTATTTTCATAATTTTCACTGACTTCAAAGTGCATGGATATATGTAGTTACAGAAGTTATGGCTCCTGCGGCAATGTCAATGCTTTCCAAAGAAAAGAAAAAAATTGATGCAATGATAATCAATGTCACTTCACCAGATTCACATTGCTTTGAGCTCTTGGCACAAGCTGTAGCCTTAAACATCGTCGTACTTAGTAAGTATTTATAATTCTTATCTTTCACTTATTATTATAGTCGGTAAAAGCAAGTTATTTTAATTAATACACTATAAAAAAATTAGCTATAAAATCCATCTTAATCTATTGTTAAATAGTATGTAGCTAAAATTAACTATTTGCATAATGTTTAATATTATTTAATTTTAATTGTTAGCATCTTGATATAATTTTGCAGTTGTCTATGATGAACTCAATGAATTCTTGGTAAAGAAAGCTTTGGACAGTGGAGCTTACATTTGCTCGAAGAAGCCACTTGTCGAGCAGACTGTGACATTCTTGTGGCAATTTGTACGGAGGGAGAAAATGCAACGAGTGAAGTCAATAAAAAGAGTAGGATCAACGAAAAAACATATCAATGATGGTGATAATAATTATCTTGTAGGAAATGAAGAACGAGATCAAGAGAATAATATATCTATCAATAATAGCAATATTGTTGTAAATGGAAAACACAAGTTGAGGAGGAAGAGAGGTCGAAAAAGCACAAAAGAAATTAATGAAGGAGATAAGACTATTATGTATAAGGACGGCTTAAAATGGACTGATGATCTTCATGCCAAATTCACAGAAGCCGTGAAACAACTTGGTGAAGGAAGTAAGTTTTACTCACTAGTAATTTATTGTCATATATAGAGTAAGAATTTATACTTATAGCTAACGTCAATCTGTTTGGAATTAGGAAGTAGTGATTATTGTTATTTATATATACTCAGTTGATAAAAAAATACTGAAATATTAATTAAATTAATTTTACATTCTAATAAAACTGTAAATCTGCACATTCATTACCACGAGGTTAGAAAACATCCTACAT
>CM040629.1:4731639-5003604 GCA_022817965.1 Solanum lycopersicoides
CCTATTTTTCAAAAAAAAAAAAAAAAAAAAAGGAGGGAGAAAAATTGGAAGAAAAAAAAAAAAGTTAGAGGAGATCGGATCTTTCTTGAAAAAAAAAAAAATTGATAGGGGAATTTTTTTTAGAGAAGAGAAAAAGAAATTGATAGGGAGATTTTTCCATCTAATAATACATGCCTCAAATGTCTTCAAAAGTTTAAGGTCAAGAGTTCAAAAAAAAATAAATAATATAATTTTCAATTTTTCGAATTCATCGGAATGTCGTTGTGGTAGTGAAGTTGCTGCTTTTTAGCTCTTAGTCCCGGTTTGCTGCCCGAAAAAAGGTATCGTCATCTTCTTCTTTTTTCATTTTTTCAGGGCATATTTTCAGTTTAGCATAAATGCTTTAAATTCTCTTTTCTAACTTGTCAAATTCTAACACACATAAGTATTTGTTGCTCTTAATTTCATAAGCTTGTTGGTTGTTAATCTTAGGTGTAATGGTTGGTTTTTGTTGCATTTGGTTTTTGAAGTGCCTTAGTAACTCCTATTTTAATTAAGTCTTGTTTTAATTGTTTCCCTTATCTCAAGTGTTAATTTATTTATTATTTTTTTTGTTGCATGATCCGCTTTGAGTCCATGACGGACTTATCTCCCTCGCATTTACGAGTCGTCCAGCCCCTGGAAAACATGATATGCAGGTCGAAAGCAGTAAAGTCATTGCTGGAAATTAATTTTCCAGCCCCCCCCCAAAAGTTGAAGAACAGGTCGATATACCGGCTGTATACACTGATATACAGTCGGAAAATACAATATACAGGTGCAAAAAATATAAAAATGCAGGAAGGAAATACAGGGGGCACGTTTCAGCGAAAATACATAATTGGCAGGCCCAAAAATGAATCGTATACATTCGATATACACTGATATACGACAAGTGTATACAAAAACGGGAATTTGGGTTAAAACCCCAATTTCCAGCAAAATTGGCCCAAAAGGGGGCTCAAATTCATCTTCTCCTTTACTCCTTTATTATTTAATTATTATTATTATTATCTTTTTTATTAACTCTAAATTTAGAATTATTAAATAACTTAATTAATTCCCCAAGAGATGAACTATATTCTTTATGTTAGTATGTTTAAATAAATTTCATTTTTGTTAACACTTGATTTTTGTTTATTTGAAATTTTTACTTGACCTTCAATTAACTTAAAATAGTCTCTATGCTTTAATTAACCAATTTTGTTTAAAACATTATTTTAAAAAACGCGTCAAATAAGTTTTAACAAATCTAGTCTTGTTAAAATTCTAATCACTTGCATTATATTCAAATGTTTCAATTAAGATTCCATTTTCTAAAAAAATAAAATAAATAAATAAATAAAAAATTTGTTCTCTTTATTATTTTTTCAAGTTATTCGAGTGTTGTAAATTAATAATATTATTTCTATATTAAATATTTTTTAAAAAAAATAATCAAAATAATTAACCTAAGTCATAGGATAACCGCATGTTAGCGAACGCTTCAAATGCCTTAAAAACCTTCTTGAAGCGTAAATAAGAACCTCTTACCCATTTTCTCTCAATTTATTAAGATTTAATCTGTTAAAATCTTTTAAATTAAGTTTTCTTAATTTCTTTAAAAAATTAAGTGGCGACTCTTTCTAAGTATTTTTCTCAAATTGTTTTATAATTAGAAATATTTCAAAAAGTGATTTTTCTAAAGATAGTAAAATTACGGCATAACAATCAACATTATATTTGTAGTTATGGGTTCACACTTTTAAAACATAATAGAGTATCTACTTAGTAATAATTCACACATGCATCTAGATGCAAAAAAATATATATTAGATTAAGCTTGAATTCGCTGTAAAATGATGTATTCAGTGCAGTATATAAGTGAGTTCTGAATAAAAGAATAATATGATTTCTTCTTATATTGAAAATTGATGATGTTTACTATCTGAGCAACTTTATTCTGAACGTTACGAAAAAGATGATGATTCATAATACAATATAATATAGAAATTAAAGAAAAAAACTGAGAGGGGTGAGGTGGGAGTAGGGAATAAAGGTGGTTAAAGAGGATCTTCATATTGTTCCTTCTATGCTTCTCCACATACTTTTTTTCCAATCTTGATGCTGAATTACTACTATACATTTTGTTATAAGTTTTTCTTGTATATCAAAAAATATTAAAATAATCTTTTATGCAAGAAATTGGATATCAATGGAGATATTTATTTATAGTTTTTATTTACAATAAAGGTCAAAGGGGTCCACACAAAAAGTTCAAAAATTGTGGTCAATAAGAAGAACATCAATTTTGACTATTAAATGAATGTTCTCATCTCTACTTCTACCCCAATTTCTCAATCCTTTACTTATGTACCTTTTAATTTAATCTCCGCTAACATTTATAATTTTCAATTTTGTAGTGTACGGATAGTTATTTAAATTAATATAAAATTTAATAAGCAGATTGATACACATTTAAACTTGTACATTCCTACATAAAAAATTATTTGAAATGTGTTATTGTAGGACACATCACACATGTGATCCCTAGATTCATATTTAACTAAAATTGAGAATCTATTTCTAAGGGGAAAAATAATTTAGGGAAATAGATTTAGAACAACACTCGAAAGATATTCTTTTAATTATGTTTTCATTACATTTTCCATGTTCTATACGTATTTGTTATCTATTGTTTATGTAAAGAGTAAAAAATTGAAAATACTTTTCCAGTGTGATGTTTTTCGAAGCATGCCTATCGATCTTATTAATCATTGATGTGAGACTTCTTCACTTTTAAACAATTAAATTTAAATCCACGAATTTATTACTAGTACAATACTAAAAATATTCAAAAATCAAATTCATTCAATAAAAATTCTGAATTCGCCAACGCAACCCCCCTCCTCTCCATAATTTTGATTGCTATTTTAGCTTTATTGATCACATAAACCCAATCATGGCAATGTAGGCTCTACTTTTGGACATGAAAAGACAAAACAAGTTAACAACATTCAAAAATGGGCAATTTACCTAAAATCATAAGGAATTTACTAAAACGGCTGTGAATTCAATAGTTGATTTGCACTTTTATTGTGAACACATTGTTAATGGCCCGCTAGGAATCGACAACTACACCAGCCAGCCAGGAATCGAACCCGTAAAGCGCTTCCTAACAAAGGTGAATTCGTATTCAATGGAATTCGAACTTAAATCGCTTGATTAAGAATGAAAGAGTACTTATCACTCTATCACAAACCCTGATTGGTACAGATGGTACTATTCTAGTAGTAGACCACTAGTGCTTCTATTGTATAATGTATATATTTTTACAATTAGTTTTATTTTTATTTGCAATATTGAGCTTTATAAGTAGTGAAACAAAAAAAATTGTTTTCCCTTTGAAATCATGGTCACGCTGCATAGAAAATCAAGAACTATATATATCTTTTTTTCACATTAAAAATCACACAAATTTAGCAGATTAAAATTGTTAAAAAAAATTAAAATGCTTTTATTGAAAACGAGTTTATTAGAATAATTACGTGCAGAAAATGCAACAAATATTGATGACTAAAATTGTATATTACTTAAGGGTATGTACAATAATTTTCCTAAATAAATAGTAATAGGACTATATAGTAAGTTTCCTAATAAAGCATAAAAAATTAAAGAGCAATGAAACCGAATATTTTCACGCAAAAAAAAAAGTTGTAAATCTCACCAAAATATTCTCAATAGAATTAAGACAAATAAATGTTATACAAATACTAGTGGTAAGTATGCTTTGTCACGTACTGATACATATTAAGATATAATATAATATATTAAATCGTTTTGTACCGATAAAAAAACATGAAAATGACAAGTCATTCTAATACTTTTGGCCACCAGAGCAAGGTTTAAAAGATGATTTAGAGATTTATTATGTGCCACTAATTAATTTCTCTTTGTAGGTAGGGGCGGAGCTATAGCCACTTTAGGGTGTTCAATTAGATATTTTTTATCGAAAAGTTATATTATATGAATATGTTAAATTCTAAATTTAAAGAATATATACTTAATGGCCAGAAAATTAAAAAAATTATAATATTTTTTTATTAAAATAAACTAATTTTTTGTCTATTTTTTAGTTAAAAGGTATTAATGTTAAAATGGTAAAAATGTTCTAAAATGTACAATAATATAGGTAAAATGTCATTATGGCCAAATTCTGGCCACATTTTCTGGTCAAAAGAAATTTTTCTATATTAAAAGTTGGATACTCTTGATTTACGCCATGCCTTTGACGCAATGGTAATGAATGTCCATTTGACTTAAGAAATTTTGGGTTCGTATCCATGTCAACTATTATTCCGAATTAAATATCCTTAATAATATTTATAATTCCACCACTATCATCTATCGGTAGGTATGCATTTTGAAGCTATAAGTAGATATAGTAAATCGATCCGTAGATGATGATCAAAATTCAAATTATATTTTTGTTAAATTATTGATTTTGATATTATTAATTGTAGTGTTGATCAGTTATTATGCTAAGTTAATTTTAAAAAACTTTTAATGTGATATCAAGATTGTCTGCTTTGTGAATTATGAAGAGCTCATAAATTAAGTTTATTTTAAAAATATTATTTTACTTCATATGTTGAGCTTTTTAATTTTTAAAATTTTGTTAGCACACACCCAACCAGCAAAATATATACTAGTAATTATTTCCTTTTTTATGAAAGTTAAAGGACTATTTGATTAATTAAGAGACATATTAACACCCTTATCGATATCATTTTCAGACCTAATAACAAACGAGTAAATCATATTAAAATTCAGATCAGATCAAACTCTTCTTTATTTAAGCGGCTCAAACTCACAAAAATAATCATAATTCATATCTAACAATAATAACAAGTGGACAAGAGCTGGAAAGTACTAACAAGTAAGAACACACATGATGTAATTTAATTGGGAAGATGATCTGGTAGACCATCAACTACCATTTTTGTTGGCACATTTATTATTAGCATGTTACAAATGTTATACAGCCAGCTGTTCAATATTTTCTACTCCCTTCGTTTCAAAATACTCGTAATTTAAGATGCTCGTTTAGCTTTTCATCTACTCTCTCTATCCTAAATATTTGTCATATTTTTTATTTTCTGTAAATTAAATTATAAATTTTGACCAATATATTCTTTCAATGAATTGATATAAGAAGAATTATTTTAGCTTCGAAAATTAATTAATTAACTCTCATAAAATAAAATGGAATAACTTATTAAAATAATAGATGAGAGTGTAAATGATAAAATCCAAACCTAATAAATTAAATAAGTTAGAGAAGAATTAATGACACTTCTGCAAATTATTAAGGTAAAGTTATTGATGTTAGCTACTTTTTTGTGAGTAGTTTCTAGCTCTAATAAATATTTCTCTGTTTATTTTAATTTTTCATTATATTAAAAATATTTTTTATCTGTTATTTTTTAGCATATCTACAACAAAAAGTATATATTTTCATGTTTATCTTAAATATTTAAGATTAAACATCAATTAATATAAATATTATATTAAGATATTTATATAAATTATTATTTCTTAATACGCATAATCTAATCTACACATGCACAGAAAATATATTCTTTACGTACATATCAAATAAATATAGTTCACGTAAAATGAAATGAACGAAATAATAATTCATTCACTTAAAGACCACTCAGCTGCTAAAGTTTGTTGACCATAACTTCTTTTTAAAAAAATTCCCACCTGGTTCGAGATTTCATAATAGAGCCTTGATTAAATTTAGGTTATGCACTGTAGAGTTCATTCGGGCGTGATACTCCCAACAAAATTTTCTTTATATTCAGATTTTGAAATTGAGACATCTGATTAAAGATAAAACAGTCTCATGACTCCATTTAGGGTGTCCATAACTCCATGTCTATATTTCCCCAACAAGAAAATTAATCACAAACATATGAAATCCAATTTTCCATCTCTTCATACAATAAATACAAGATATATATTACTAATACTAGCAAATATATTATTATTACACACCTAGGGCTCTAGCTAACATTACCAAATATTTATTTATATAAGGTAAATATTTAAGAGCCACAAGACACATAGTACATTGTGAACAAAATTAGAACAACAAAAAAATGAAGAATATTAATGTGAAAAAAATAGTTGAAGAAGAAGAAGACTATGATGAAACGTCGTCGTTTCCCGTTAGCCCTACCGGGCAATATTTTACGAGCTCCGTTATGTCGATTTCTGTTATTTGTGTGTTGGAATCTGAAATTCCGATCGACGATTCTTGTACCCTCACATTGCTTAAGGATGTTTTTATTCCTATAAATCCTCGTTTCTCTTCTATTATGGTAAGTTTTTTTTTTCTTTTTTTTTTCGCGATGTGTTAAAATGTCCTACGTTAGTTAAGAGATATTTCGATTGTGATCTCCTTCGATTGAATATCTTTCGTTAGAAAATTATATTATGCAAGTTGGATTAAGACAAATTTCTTTTGTTTATATTTAAATAGTAGAGATTTGATCTCTTGGTATAATGAAAAACTATAGTGAAGTAGCTAGGTAAAGGGTTTCAAACAGAAGCGAAACTAGAATTTTAATTTTATGAATTTTGCTTTTTAGAACAATAACTTTAATTGTTAATGATTTGGTTCTAAACTAAACATTCATAATTTCATATATATGTAATAAATATTTTAATATATGAATTTACTCTTTGAACGAAAATTACTGAATTCGTATTCATACTTCTAGCTCTCCTAAGTTCAAAAGTTAGATTTAGGTCATAGAGTCATATTTTAATATTTTTCTTTAATTCCCATTTTATAAAATCTTGATTCCGTTACTGATAATAGATATACTTTTGTCTTATGAATTACAGATTGAGTTAGGATCAAGATCTATCTTTATTCTTCAAATTCTTGATTGTATTTTTATCCTAATTTTCTTGTTATTAATCTTGATTAGGTGAAAGACAAGAATGGAGTGAAACAATGGAAGAAAGTAGAAGTGAAGCACAAAGACCACATAAATGTACCCATTTTTCCACAAGGAAAATCAAAAGAATTTTATGATAATTGTTTCAATGATTACATGACAAAAATTTCTATGGAACAATTCCCACAAAGTAGACCACTATGGGAAATTCACATATTTAAATATCCAACAACAAAATCAGCTGGAAATTTAGTGTTTAAACTTCATCATTCACTTGGTGATGGATTTTCACTAATGGGTGCACTTCTTTCTTGTTTACAAAGAGCTGATAATCCTTCACTTCCCTTAACATTTCCATCATTTACTAGTAATAATAATATTAATAATAATAATCACAATTTGGAAAGTGATTATAAGAAGAGATTATGTACTAATGTTGTTCAAAGGGTTAATGGGGTTGTTAACACTTTGTTAGATTTTGGATGGAGTTTAATGAAAAGCACTAATCTTGAAGATGAAAGAACATCAATTAGGTCTGGTGATGAAGGTGTGGAATTTAGACCAATTGATATTACAACTATGGAGTTCTCTCTTGATCATCTCAAAGTAATTAAGTCCAATCTTAAAGTGGTATGTTGTTTAATTTCTTGTCTTTAATTGTTTTCGTCATGACTTCTACGTTACTGTATTTGTTTTACTATTTGCTTATCTTATGGATATATTTTACTTAAGTTGAGAAACTATTCTACTACTTAAAAAACTGTCAAATGAAGTCGAAAAAAGCTGACATTCGAAGGTTGATTTTAAAAATAAAATAAAATTAAACTTATGAGATCAACTTTTGCGACCTCCAAGTATTTTGGGACCTACATTTTAGGTCGATTTTGTCAAGTTGATTTTTGTTATCTTTTATTAGTATCGAAAATAATCTCTTTTAACCTTTGTAAGGTAATTAAGAGTAATATTACATATACACCACCTTTTTAAGACTATGTTATTTGATTTCCTTCATTGAAAGGACATGTTTAGGTGGAACTATAATATAAAAAACAAAAATATGTTTTTTTAATTTGCTTGGACTGTAAAATAACACAAAATATTTCAAAGTACTATTATCAGATTATGTTCTCATGGGGATTAAGTACCCATATTCCCCCCCAAGCAAATAAAGCTTGGTGCAATTAGGGTAGGAATTCATAGTAATAGCACTAAAATAATATATCACAATTAAAGACAGAATTAGAATTTCGAATTTATAAATTCTAACTAACAAGGTGTAATTACTCTATTTAGATATATAGATATAAAATTTAAGTTAAAGCTATTAAATTATGTCGAACTTGTATACACCAACCAACGAGGAGCAATTACTAGTACTAGTAAAATACATGTGGATATATTAATTGTCTTCTTAATTAGTTGACAAAGGTAGTAGCAGTTGTATTTAGAATATAACTTTTAATGCTCCAAGTACTAAATTCATGGATGGGCTGGGTAATGGACACAATACAAGTGATAGTATTCATTCCGTCTCTATTTATTTGTCCAGTTTTAATATAACACATTTATTGAAAAAATAATATTAATTGACCTAGTAAGTTTATCATTTAATTTCTGTAAATTGATAGAAATTCAAAATAAATTTACTCATTAAAGAGATTTTATCTTTTTTTTTTTAAAACATTAACTCTCTAAATAAATTAAGAATATAATAAGTAAAATAATAATATATTTTCTCAATTTATCAAAAATAACAAGTAAAAAAATCAAAATTGAACAAGTAAGAGGAATTATGAATATTTCACCAAGTATTTTTTATCTCTGACGAGTACTAGTATAAAATATTTGGAATACTTTTGTCATTGCTTTGTCTCATAAGAAAGTGTAAAAAGACTGTAAAATTAATAACTAATATGAGACGAAAAAAATATCTATTTTATTCGAACAATAAAAGAGAATTAACTCCCTAATTGGAAGCATGGTTGATTGAACCTTTCCTCGAAAATGTAATTTTCAATTTATGACACTGAATTAGGTGACCTAAAATTTCAATTTATGACATGTAACAACTTCCATGACCAACATTAATATCTCAACCTCCTTTATAGTTGTTGCCTCATCTTAAATGTCACCTCACTAGTACGACGATAAGTATTTATGACATGTTAAATTGCACTGAAGTTGATTAGTAATTTGTATATAAGAAAAAAAATAACTTTTTTACGATATGTTAAATTTCATTGATGGTGTAACATTTTATTTATAACGTTATGTATTATATATCATGACCTTGCTATTGAGAATCTTATACTATTTAAGATTTACGATTTTTTTTTGTCTAACAGACCATAAACGATGTTATATGTGGAGTTTTGTTCTTGGGAGTTCGATTATACATGGAGGAAATGAAATATGATCAGAAAAATGCAAATTCAACGGCATTAGTGTTACTCAACACTAGAAATATTGCAGGATACAAATCGGTGAAAGAAATGTTGCAACCAAAAAATGAGTCCAAATGGGGAAATCAATTTGCATTTTTACATGTTCCATTACCAAAAATTGATAAAGAAGAATCATCAACTAATCCTCTAAGTTTTGTGTTTAAAGCACAAGATGTTATTCAGAGAAAAAGAAATTCCGCAGCTGTTATTCTTACTGGAAAATTACTCGATACTTTGCAAAAGTATAAAGGCCCCGAGGTGAAATTTTTTACTCTAATTCTCTATAAAAAGGCAAAAAAATAACTATACTCATAAGAATTTGACGTTTATTGATTCAGAATTTTAATTTCTTTTATGTTACATATTAAATTCTAAATTAATAATTTTGTGTTATAGGTAACTGCTAAATATATCCATAACACGTTGAAGAACTCTAGTATGACAATATCAAACATGATTGGGCCAGTGGAAAAAATGTCTTTGGCAAATCATCCAGTTAAGAGCTTGTACTTCATGGTGGTTGGTGTTCCCGAGGTAATTTACATTAAATCCTCTTATATATTTTCTCCGTCCGGTATTATTTTTTATGATTTCTGTTTTTAAGTCAAACTATAAAAACTTTGACTAATATTTTAAGATGATTTTTTTCATCATATTAATATGCAAAAAATTGTAATTTATAGTACTTTTCATATAGTTTTAGAATATTTAATTTTTTTGTTTAAAATATCGAATTAATGTGATCTAATTTACCTTTAAAAATTAGTCAAATTAACTTTCGATAAGCGCAACATGACAAACAATTTCGAACGAAGAGAGTATATTTTTTAGTTCAACTTCAACGTACTGATAGTGTAAAAAATATTTATACAATAATTTTTTTTGTGTGTTTAGAATGTGTTTTTCACCTAATTAAGGTGTATGGACTCTTTAGTGTCAATACTACATCTGTGTTGGATTCTCTAAGAATATACTTCCTCCATCCACTATTGTTTATCATGGTTTCTATTTTTAGAGTTAAACCATAAGAACTTTGATTAATATTTTAAGATATATTTTTTCATCATATTGATAAGCAGAAAATTGCAATTTATAGTACTTTTCATATAGTTCTTTGAATATCTAAATTTTTTATTTAAAGTATCGAATTAATATAATCTAATTTAGCTTTGAAAATTAGTCAAATTGACTTTCGAAAAGCGCAACATGACAAATAAAAGTGTCGGAGAGAGTAGTATTATTTTTGAAGAATCTAACACACACTCATTAATATTTTTGAAAAGTCCGAGCAACATCGATTTTTACTGCATATTGACTTAATGAAATTTGTTGATTTTTCATGCAGAGTTTAACAATAACAATGATGAGCTATATGGGAAAATTAAGAGTGGCTGTAGGAACAGAAAAAGGTCTAATTGATCCACAAAAGTTCAAATGTAGCATTGAAAATGCCTTTGATAGGATTTTCAAAGATGCTGTGCCTTCTGCTTCTTCCAAACCTTCAAATTAATTCATAAAATTTGGACTTTTATTGTTGTATTTTTTTTTTCAAAAAAAAAAAATGTCTATCTTATTTGATTCATGTATTCATTTAATGACTATATTTATTTGTAGTAATGAAATTCAGATTTTGTTTAATTTGATATCTTCCACTAGAATCTTTATTTCATTTGATATCTATTAAGTTAGGTCTTAGATATAACACGTACCTCAAAAGTTAGCTCAAAACGAAGAGAATTGTTCAAGTCTTATAAGGAGTTTACGCATCTGATTAACCATCAATGTGGGACATATGCAGTACTGGCAGAGCCAGAAATTTCTTAAAGGGTGTTCAGAAATAACAACTTGTTATGTTAATTAAGGGTGTCCAAAATATGTTATTTAATAATTTCATATATCATTTAACTTGTATATACGCTAATTTTTTTCCGACGAAGGGTGTCCAATTGGACACCCTTGACATTATGTGGCTACGCCACTGGACATATGTCATTCTTTAACAATATCTCACGTGATGCAAAATATTTATTTTGAGACTTGATTAATCGAGATACACTAGTAAGGTCCATTAAGAGAGGAAGTGCTCTCTATCGGAGATTTTTCTATTCTAAGGACTCGAACTCAAAATTTTATATGATTCCTTTTTCTTCTAGTTCATTTTAAAAAAGATATATCCATTTTCCTTGAAATTGAATTACCCCCCTAATATCATTTAAATGGCAAGAATTTCTCTTTAAATGAGTTAGATCTTTAATTAATCATTTTTTTTATTTTATAATAAAATGATCTTTAATTTTGTCTTTTTTAACAACTGAACTCATAACATGTTGAGAGTAGACTTTAAGATTTATGTACTGTCTGTGTATACAATTTTTTTACACCATCATGTTAAGTTCACTTACAATGATAGATTAATTAAATCTTTATAGCAAGTCTTATAATAATAATTAACCTGAAAAATTGAAGAGTAACTTGCTACAAAGGATTTAATATAACTTTATTATAAAATTTAACTCTATGCTATATAAGTCGTGAGTTATGTTGGTACTAAATTTGTTACATCAAATTAATTAACTCTAACATTTGAGATTGAATCTCATTGTCCCATGAATGAAGTAGGGTTTCAATAATATCATCATTAGAAGAAGATCCATTAAGCAATTCCTTCACTCTTTTATACACCATTGTTGAGTTCCCAATAACCTACACACAAATTTGAAAAAAAGGTGTCAAAATGAGCTTTTGCTTAATTACTAAATAGGTTTTGGAATTCTAGTTCATTTTTTTTATTTAAAAAAAGACAAGAATTTTGACTTTTATCAATAACTGCTTTATTCTTAATCAAAAGTTTCAGATTCGAGCTTTGAATATGAAATTATCTTTAATAGAAAACATTTTACCCTCTAAAATGAGACTTTTCAACGCGAATATGAATTAGTTCCCAAAGTAGGGTATAATGTGGAAAACTAGAAAATAAAACTAGTCCCTCCATTGTCATTATCATGATAAGATATTGCAAAACTATTAAAAGAAAACATTAATTAGGAGTATAATCTGACTAATATATCCCTTATTAATTTATTAGTCTTTTATCTATTTATATGTCTCTTAATTCTTATATAATTAATTCTAAGGTCAAAGCTTGAAGAAAATAATTACTTCTCTTTTGATTTTTTAAATTAACAAGTATGTAGTTCCTCCATCCATTTTTACTTCCTCATTTTGACTTCAAGTTTTTTCTGGTATCCTTCGTAAAATGATATGTAGTTACACAAATCTTTGATATTTGTTTTAACCACAAATTAAATTTCGAAAGTTTTTTTTTTGTTTCTTTAACTATGTTCCAAGTGAAGCAGTATCACATAAAATAAAACGAACCAAAAATCAAAGAATGCATATACTTACCTTAGTTTCATGGAAAATTTGCATCATAGAGTTCCCATCTAGAGAAAAGTTGGAATTAATTACTTCAAAATTTTCCTCATGGAATAACCTAATTATGTTATAAAACATAACTAAGTTATCAAGGCCACTAATCAAGATTAAGTCCATTGTTGGGCTCATTTCTTGGATTTCAATTTGAGGTGAAGATAATTTGCTAATACTTGGATTTGTATCATGATTACCCATGCATAATAAATTGGACCTCTTTTTAGTCCTTAATTTTTCCAATTGCATTTTGCTCTTCTCTAATTTGATTTCCAAGTTTTTTATGTAAGTTATTGCTGCATCTATTTGATCTGGCAATGTCATTGATTCCTGCAACTAATTTTCATGCAAACACATAAGTATGTCACAAGAGTACGATAAATAATTCTGATTTTAATCCTCGTAATATATAATTAACTTGTTCATTTATGTAAGAAATAAGTAATAAGTATCAACTAGTTGTAAAATATATAATCATCAAATATAGAGTAACAATACACGTTTAACATAACATATGTATAATTAGTGGGGAACAATTCATAATTCATAAATTGTATTTTTCAAGTTTATTATGTTTATTTTCATCTTTTGAGTTTTTGTATACTTTGACCTCTAACTATATATGTATTGTGAATAAGTATAAGAACAACAAGTGATTTTTCCTAAAGAATTAAAAAAGAGTTGGTAGTTAATATAACGCTAGAAATAAGTCCTATTACAATAAGATGATTTCATATCCCATGTATGTTATACGTTCTCATTCATAATTTAAATTCGATGAATCCAACCAAACAATAAATTTTCAACATATATCCATTGTACTTTTATAGATATGGAAATTCAAAACTTGATAGAGCTAGTATCAAGTTACATGTAATAGTTCACAAATCACACATGTATCAACATAATTTGTATTCGCTAAAACTGATTTATTCAGTGTGATTTCAGATTAATCGGACAATCAATACTTCTGAATAGAAGAATTTTTTTTTTTTTATCTCTCCATATATAGCTAGAATTAGAGCTCTCTCCTTTTTCCTCTTTCGATAATCTAAATACATAACCTTATCAATGAAAGTTCAGAGAGTTTATCACCTGAGTAACCCCTCTCAATCGTAACGAAAAAATATGATAATTCATAGAAAAATATAATATAGAAATTACAGAAAAAAACCTGAGATGGATGAGGTGGGAGGAGAGAATAAAGATGATTAAAGAGGTTCTTCATATTGTTCCTTCTTTTCTTCTCCACATATTTTTTTTCTAATCTTGGTGCTGAATTACAACCTTGCACACCACTATACATTTTCTTGATCATCATCATTTATATAATATTTCTTGTTATATAATTTTTTTCTTCTATTTCAAGAAATTCTAAAAATAAATCTTTATTTTGTGATAGAGATTGGAGAGATATAATAATTATTTATAAGTTTTTAAAAAAAAGGCAAAAAGGGCTCCACACAAAAAGTGTATAAAATTAGTATAAAAAAATACCATAACGTAATAATGTAAACGTCATGAGTTGAATGTTGATTAATTATCTCCTCTCTCCTTTCTCCCCACTTTCTCTTCCCCTTTTTTTAATTCCTCATAATCGTCGGTAAATTTATTTGGTACGTGAGATAAATATAATAATTATAAAATTAAATTAACTTAAATTTATTTAATGTTTAATTTGAAGTAATTATTGTTTTCAATATTATTTTATAAGGTGGAATAAAATAATTTCATAAAATATCTCGAATTATTAGGATATTCCTGATTATCTCATCCTGTGTACGAAAATAATTCCTAAGTAGAGTTATATTACCTTTAAAAAATTATCTAAAATGATTGAATCTTTTTTATTTTGTTGTACACTTTTATTTTATTTTAAGTTTTAATTTTTCTTTTAATCAGAGGATAAAATGCTTACAATTTATTCTTCTAGATTCTCTAGGTAAGAGATCACACTAATTAGTATAATACTACTATATCTTTTCCTTTAAAAATATCATATCAAAGTATACTAACTTTTATATAACTAGATTTAACTTAACTTGAAAATTTTTTTTAACATAATTTATAATGACATAGACATTTAACATTTACTTTATTTCCTTAATTTCTAAAATTTCTTTTAAGAATAAATTATTTTATATAATTAAATAATACCACGTAAATTAAAACGGACTAAACTTTTTTTTTTATTACTTGTGATGGTGACCCCAAATTGTAGTTACCGTCCATTTTAGTAAAGCAAAGCATCAAATAAAAGTATGTGTTGGCTAAAATGTTCACATTAATTCTATTAAACATTATTCTGCTCGATGTAGACGAATATTAAGACGTAGAGTTGAGATCACAATGATAAAATTATATTAAATATGCATATTTGTTGATCATCAACGTAGAATGATGCACCATATTTTAATATTTCGTAAAAAAATGAATCTTTTTAAGTGTAACATAATTCAAAGTTTTTATAGAGAAAATTGAATAATTGGTTATTATTATAAGTTAGTAAAAGTTTTAACTCATAACTGATGGAAATAAAAATGATTTAACTATGGAAAAATGGTTTGAAGAATATTTTAACTTTGATCGAAATCGTTGTTACGGTATCAAATTTTGTAAAAGGACTTTTTACCCCTCTGCACTCTTTAATAGTATATTTTAAAGGTATATATGTGCTCATGTGGACACATTACTATTTATAATGATGCATTATTTATGATGTTCACTGGACACATATATACCTTTAAAATACACTATTAAAGAGTGCAGAGGGGTAAAAGATCTTTTACAAAGTTTGATATCGTAACAATAATTTCGATCAAAATTAAAATATTTTTCAAACATTTTTCACTTTAATTATCTTAATTACAAGAATGATATGCTTCTAACTTCTTATTTTAATCGGTATCTATATATTGAACATGATGGGATAAAACAGTCATTTTAAACTGACTAACAGAAATATATTTTCTAAACAATTAAATGCATGTATAATTTGAATCTTGATACAATTATTATAAAATATATATTAATTGTCATTTTGATTTATTGAAGTGTCAATTTTTTAGATGAATGATAATCATATTTTTAATTTATTCATCTTATTAGTCATCAATGTAAACTTCTTTACTTTATTTAAATTTAAATTCATAACTTGAATATTATAATATTAAAATCTTTTTTAAAAAGTAAATTTATTGAATAAAAAGATTTTAAATCCGCTTCCGCATAGAGTTAAAAAGACAACTGTAGAAATTTCGGCTGAGATTTAAAAATCAACGGTCTTTCATGTTTGATTCCATTCATCTATTTGTGATTATGACTTAAAGTGATTTATAACCACGTTACACAATAAAAACACATAGCCACTTTATTTTTTTTTTCTAAAATGATAAAAGAATATATTAAAGATTCTTGTGAATTTTGATGTTATTTTCCGATTTCGTATTATTTTGTCTCAATTTATACAATATTGTATAATTAAGTTTAAGACTTTTAGAAAAACTTTGTTATGTTTATTAATTTTTTTATTAAAGTCAGTTTATACGATATCGTTTAACTAAGTTTAATAACGGGATAATGCACAAGTACCCCTCAACGTATGCCTGAAATCCTAGAGATACACTTATACTATTAACAAATTCCTATCACCTCTGAACTTATTTTATAAATATTTTTCTACCCCTTTACGGCCTACGTGACACCATCTTGTGGGCCCAACATGTGTTGATATTTTTTTCAAACTAGTGTCACGTAGGCCAAAAAGGGGTAGAAAAATATTTATAAAATAAGTTCAGGGGCTAATAGGATCTTAGTATAGTATAAGTGTGTCTCTGAGATTTCAGGCATAGGTTAAGGAGATACTTATGCATTTTCCCTTTAATAAATTAAAAAATTTTATTACATTTGTCAAAATGTCTTATTAAAGTCATCGTATACCTTATTATTTAGTAGATTCTTTTTTTTATATATAATAAATGTCATTAAATATTTCTCAAATAAAAAAATATGATATATCTTTTAAACAGAAAAAAAAAGGTGCGTATAAATTTACATACTTTCATGTAGTGGATGGTAGGGCAATTTGGAGTAACAAAGTCAACTTATAACACTACCATCCGTTCAAATTATTTAAATTTGAGTGGATTAATGATCAACTTATTTTATTGGCTAAGTATATAAATATATATTTTTGAGATCGTTATTTAATTAATTAGTGTTCGCTTTATAAATTTCTTTTTAACAAGTTCATTGATTTTGGATAGAAAGATAGACATTGTATTGAAAATATGGTCTTGTTAAGACCAAACATCATATGATCTCTTGATGTTTAATACGAATTGTCAAGATAAAATTCAAATTATTTATTTTACTAAAGTACAAATAAAATTATTTTAATTTTAGTTTGATTTTATTTTTTTGTCAATAATAATTTTTTTATATACGTTTGCACCTCACTCATACATGATTGAATGTATGTAAAAAGAGGTTATTTTTTTAGATTTATGCGTCTAAACACAGAAATAATATTTCATTCTTTAAATTTCAACAATTCAAGACTCAATTTGATCATACTTACATGATTGACCTACGTGAAGAAATGAATTGAAATTTAGGCATTTCATTTGAAAGTTTTTGCCACATATAGTATTAATTTATTTTTTATTTTCAATATCCAAATCTACTTCAAATAAGCTTAAATTTGAAACATAAGTTTCATATATTATTAAAAGAAGAGAAAAAAAATCCTCTATTAGCAATTTGATAATATAATAATAAATAACACAAATTCATTTACTAACCTTTTAATTTATTTCATATATGGATACATCCCGCCAAACTCAATTCATTTTCACATATTCAAATTTTATTCAATCCACTCATTTTAACACTATTTAAACCATCTTTGCACGTGAACCTACTGTTAATTGACATTTCTTTACTATATATATTTTTATTTTTTTATTTTTTTTGTGATATTAATTTTTAAATTTAAACATGTCATATAAAAAAATTAAAATTAAAGAGTTATTAGAAAGAGAATTATAATTTTAAAAAATGAATCAAAAAGTTAAAACACAACAAATAAATTAAAACGAAAAGCGATATATTGTTTTCCTTGTGCATATCTCCACCCTTTGGAAAAGTTTTGCGGCTCGACTTTGTTGGTCCCCTTAATAATGGACTTAATTCCACGGCTCTTAATTTCTTCAACTTTAAATGAAATGGAATAATTGCAATTATGAATTAAGTTTTGATTTATTCTATTTTGATTAGTAGCTTCTTTTTAATTAATTTTGTTTTTATCTAAAGCGAGGTTGTTGAAGCTTTATTAAGATTAATGTTTTAATTTCACAATAGTTAGATATGATTTATCACTCGTGGATGTTAATAAGATCCATCCATTTAGCAGTATCTTAGGATAATATAGCCTTAAAAATGAAGGGTGAGGTTCAAACGAGGAAAGACTTACGTGGATATCTAGGTACTCAGAGACGAGAAAGGGCGTAGTAATCGACGAAATGCTTCGGGAGTTGAAAATAAACATAGATTTGGAGATTTTCGGATAGGGTAACCTTTTGAACTACTGTTAAATTCATGGGTAGGCAAGAGACAACCTGGCGAACTGAAACATCTTAGTAACCAAAGGAAAAGAAAGCTAAAGCGATTTCTGTAGTAGCGACGAGCGAAATGGGATCAGCCTAAACCTTCGTATATCTCAATTTCTCTGATTTAGATCTGTAATATTATATTGAGTATATTATTGTTGTTGAAATGAAACAGTAATATCACAACAAATATATTTCTGTTGATGGCACAATGCATTATTCAATCAATCAATTTAACGATGTACAAAATTTCACTTGGAGACTTAAAATTATGAAGAACAAACATATTAATTAATTGTTGATGGGACAATGCAATATTCAACTAATTACGATATACAAAATTTCATTATAAGAGAGTTCAAAATATCAAGAAGTAAACATAAACATTGCCTTCATTCAGATTAATATGCTCTTGGGAGACTTCAAAGCACAATCATCATCTCTACCTTAAGACTTCTAACATGGTCAATTCTAGATAGAACACATATATATTGATTGTTGACAAGACAATGCAAAATATTCAATTACTTAATTTTACGATATATAATGTTTTACTAAGAAAATTCTAACATGGTCAATTCTAGATAGAACACATATATATTGATTGTTGACAAGACAATGCAAAATATTCAATTACTTAATTTTACGATATATAATGTTTTACTAAGAAAATTCAAAATATAAAAGAAAACATAAATCAATTTAACAAAAAAAAGAACCCATATGTATATAAATATAGATAAACATGATGACATGTAATATCAGTGCTCTTCAAACGCTAGCTAGAGTCAGGACTTGAACCCGGTCTTGTACCGTGGCAGGGTGCTATTATACCACTAGACCACTGGTGCAACTTGTTCTTAAATCTACAATTAATTTGTATTTAATTTGTAATATTTGATTTGAGTTTTACAAGAAGAAAACCGGAAAAATGAATTTTGAAACCATGAGCATGACACACAATGAAGGAAGAACTAGAAATTTAATGATACTATTAACATTTTATTCATATTAAACTCTATTAGTTTGACAAAATGTTCATAAAAATATATTTTTTAAGGGTAGTTTTATAATAGTGCAAAGTTTTTCTATATTTTAATTTTTTTTATCGAATCAAAATACATTTGAGATGAAGAAAATAATTTTCTTGAAATCCAATTTTATCGAAGTGATAATTTTGAAATAAATCACAAGTACATGAGATAGGTAAAAGAAGTTTAGACCAAATTACATTAGAGGGATGTATTTAAAACGCTTCTAAACTTGACACAAATTATTAGCTTCATTTTCGAATTATTTACCGTTTTAAAATCCACTCTTCTACGTAACTAATAATACTTAGATACATTTCGATCTGCCAAAAAATATATTAAGCGGTCTCAAACTCTTACTAAAAAAACGAGCGAACTGTTAAAAACACCCCAAAATTTAGTGAGAATTTAGATCTGTATTTCAGTAGTATTGCAAGATCGGGTGTGTATATAAGTTCAACTAATCAAGTTAAGAGGTGATTTTCAGACGGTCAATAATTTAAGAACGAAACTAACAATTCACGCCGAAATTAAGCTTAAAATTTTATACAACAATAAAAATTAAAAAAAACACGTGTCATTTACTTATTTGATGTGAATAAACACTATGCATAAGCGTAACTATATATATTCCCATTTTGTTGAGATAAGTTGGTTCATTATACATTTTTGCTGCGTAACAGACTTACAGTACTTTTTTTTCTCCTATGAATCCTCCATAGCTATAGCACTATTTCTCTGACCTTATAACTAACTCTATCTTCTTCTTCTCCGCAAAAATTGAAAAACCTAAATTCGGAAAACTCTGAGTTTCAGTTCTGCATTTTCTCGGCGAATCGATCAATAATGGAGTATTTCACCTAAAACTCAAATTCTACGTAAATCGGACAAGTTTTCGTCAAGTATTAGGGTTTAATTTTCCCCAAAACGTTAACCGGAGAATAAATTGATGAATTATAAGAATTAATTGAGTAATTAGAAACAAAATTTAGATTCTCTGTTTGTTGAAATCGATATTGTTATACTGGAATTATGATGTATGGAGATAATGAATATGTTGATGATAGAGATATGATGCAAGTAGAAGACGAAGGAGGAGAAGGAAGACGTGATGTTGATGAAGATGAAGATGAGTTGCATGAGATAACTCAGGACGATGCATGGGCTGTTATTAGTTCATATTTTGAAGAAAAAGGACTTGTGAGGCAACAATTGGATTCGTTTGATGAGTTTATACAGAATACAATGCAGGAAATTGTTGATGAAACTGCTGATATTGAAATTCGACCTGAATCTCAGCATAATCCTAGTCGTCAACCTGATTTCGTTGAGGTTTTTTTTTTCCGTTCATTTCTTAATGGTGCTTATTTTGCAGTGTTGTGTGGATTTTCTTATCAGTAGCATTAGCAGTATTCTCCTAGTTTCTTGTTCTTTGATTTCAGCTATCACTTGTGCTTTAGTTATGCTTTACACTGAGTACACTGTTGTTATTGGATTTGTAGTATGACTGTGCTTAATGTCGGTTTAGTTGCATCACTATACACAAATGAGAGAGTAATAGAATTGATTAATTTGTTCTAAACAACTGAAATCGAATTGTGAATATTGGTATATGACATTTAGGTTGCATTTATTTTGGTGATACAACAGCAGCCCCTGAATCTCAAGCTAGTTGTGGTAGATTAAGTGATTTTTTAGCTACATTTCATTCCTCGCTACGCCGAGATTATACCTATCATTGCACTATCATACAATGTCTACTAATATAGAAAGCTCGTGTTGATTACTGGATCGAATGCAAGTGTGTTAGCATTAACAATAAGTCCTTGATTAATTGGTATTGCGTATACTTATTGTTTGCTTCCATTATTAATTTATGCTAGGGCATAATATCTTAAATTGGAAAGGATGGAATGAGGAGAGTAAAGAAACAAATTACGCTTTCACTTTACCTGTATATACTTTTCTTTTCCAAATTTTGATCTGGATGGGCACTCATGAATGGTAATAAATTTTAAAAATTACTTTCTGATTTCTTACCATGTTATAATTCTGTAATTATAGCAGAAGGTCTCGTGTTACTCTTCGATGTTGAAATGATGATTTAAGTGTTTTTGGTTCTAATTTTGCAGACAATCTATAAGATAAAGTTTACTCAGATATACTTGAGTAGACCTATGATGACAGAGTCTGATGGAGAGACTAATACTTTGTTTCCAAAGGCTGCAAGGTTAAGAAACTTAACATACTCTTCCCCGCTATATGTTGATGTGAAGAAGGAAGTAATAAAGAAAGGTCATGACTATGAAGAAGTGACAGAAAATCAGGAATTTACCAAAGTTTTCATTGGAAAGGTAGCAAAATGTGGATGCATCAACGAAAATAGTATTAATACTTTTTTATTTGGCGATCCCTTAATGCTTTGAATTTCAGGTTCCTATAATGCTTCGGTCAAGCTACTGCAGCTTGTATAACCTATCGGAGAAAGATTTAACAGAGTTGGGAGAGTGCCCGTATGATCAAGGTGGATACTTCATAGTCAATGGGAGTGAGAAAGTTCTAATTGCACAGGAAAAAATGAGCAGTAATCATGTCTACGTATTCAAGAAAAGACAACCAAACAAGTATGCTTATGTGGCAGAAGTTCGGTCTATATCCGAGGGCCAAAACAAGGCACCCAGTGGCATGTTTGTTAGGATGCTTTCTAGGTCCAATTCTAAGGTTGTAAAACTTAACTCATTTCAAGAATAGTTATGTGCTTGTTGCCATGATTCAATTTGCTTTAGTTCTTAAGGAACTTTTCTCTGCTTTGTGACAGGGGGCGTATGGCCAGTATATTCGTGCCACTCTTCCATACATACGGGCTGAAATTCCAATTATAGTAGTCTTCAGGGCATTAGGATTTGTCGCTGACAAGGATATATTGGCGCATATTTGTTATGATTTTGCTGACACTCAGATGATGGAATTACTTCGCCCTTCCTTGGAAGAAGCTTTCGTGATTCAAAATCAGCAGGTGGGTGTTCTAGTTTTGTTGAGTTATTGTCATATTATCTTGTAATTTTAACTAAACTATTTATCTTATAAATTTTGGTAGGTGGCACTTGACTATATTGGCAAAAGAGGATCTACTGTTGGTTTCACAAGAGAAAAGAGAATCAAGTTGGGAAATACTTGATATTCAGTGCTGAAGCTTTTGTGTTTCTCGGTTTCTTAGAAGAACTGTTCATCTGTATTGCAGGTATGCCAAAGAGATTCTCCAAAGAGAAATGCTTCCACATGTTGGTACTAGAGAATATTGTGAAACTAAGAAAGCCTACTATTTTGGGTGAGACTATGATCCTGGATTTGGAATTTGCGAAAATTGTTAAATAATTAATGACAGATAGTTGCATTTTTTTTACCAGCTACATCATCCATCGTCTTTTACTCTGTGTATTGGGACGGAGGCCTGAAGATGATAGGGATCATTATGCTAACAAAAGACTGGATCTTGCTGGCCCTTTACTTGGTGGCTTATTCCGAATGGTCTGCAGTTTGTTGTAAATGTGTTGGTTCGAAAAACTAAGGAGAAGTTCCTACTTATAATAAATGTTGATATTTATGCAGCTATTCAGGAAGCTAACAAGGGATGTGAGATCCTATGTTCAAAAGGTTACTATCTTAGCTCCTTTTTTGTGCTCTATCTATTTGCATATCTGGAGCTTCTGTTAAATAAAACAATCTACTTTTGTGGGCTATCAGTGTGTTGACGGTGGAAAGGATGTGAATTTGCAATTTGCCATTAAAGCAAAAACAATTACAAGTGGACTTAAGTATTCTCTTGCTACTGGGAACTGGGGACAAGCAAATGCTGCTGGTACCAGGGCAGGAGTTTCACAGGTGAGCTAATACTACTTGTATATACTTTAATTTCTTTTTCATCGTTTTCTCTTGTTTCATTATTGTATCCATATGCTTACACAGGTTTTGAATCGTTTGACATTTGCATCTACTCTTTCTCACTTGCGTAGATTGAACTCACCGATAGGGCGGGAGGGTAATTTTCTCCTGCTCTTAGAATTGACTTCATTTGTTCCTTTTGGTAGTTTCTTTGTCATCAATGTCTTATACCTTGGTAACCAGGTAAATTGGCAAAACCTAGACAGCTTCATAATTCTCACTGGGGAATGATGTGTCCAGCAGAAACCCCCGAAGGACAAGTAACATACTACACGACACTCATTATTGATTAAGTTTGCATGATCTTATGAATATTATAACATTTCGTCTGCTGCTGATATGTTAGGCATGTGGACTGGTAAAGAACCTTGCTTTAATGGTGTATATAACAGTAGGATCAGCAGCAAATCCAATTTTGGAGTTTCTTGAAGAGTGGAGTACAGAAAATTTTGAGGTGTGCAATTCATGGAAGATGATCATGGCTCTCAATGTTCTAAATTTTGTGACAAGCTTATGATACTCTTTAACTTTAGGAAATATCTCCTGCGGTTATTCCCCAATCTACCAAGATTTTTGTAAATGGTTGTTGGGTTGGCATTCATCGTAATCCAGATCTGTTGGTTAGGACACTGAGACAGCTGAGGAGACAGGTTATATTACCACATTAATTTCTTCTCTTTCTGATTTCAACATACTCTCGATTGTTTGTTCCTGCAAGTTTTAGATATTTGAGTTATGAGAATTTTGACATTTGTTCTCTTTTAGGTTGATGTTAATACTGAAGTTGGAGTTGTCCGAAATATAAATCTGAAGGAACTGCGGCTGTATACAGATTATGGACGTTGTAGTAGGCCGTTATTCATAGTGGATAAAAAGAGATTGAGGATAAAGAAGAATGATATTATCGCACTGCAAATGAGGGTATATACTGTTTAGCAAGATTGTTACATTCTATAATTATTCAGTCCCATTGATCTTGCTTGTGCTGATTTCAGGAGTCATCTGAAGATTCTGGCTGGCATGATCTTGTGGCGAAAGGATTTATTGAGTATGTTGATACTGAGGAGGAAGAGACTACAATGATCGCAATGACCATAAATGTAAGAACTCATGAACTACACCTAGCTATACAATGTATTATTCCTAGTACTGACCAAATATATGTTGCTGCCCTTCTTCGTTGAAGCTTAATCATCCATATCTTGAGTTTTAGGTTCTTCCAAATCAGGAATAGATAGAGTTAGTGTTCTCAGACTCAGAATTTCTATAAAACAATTTTAATGTTTAATGTTTTAGGATCTTACAACTTCAAGGGTGAACCCAGATGAGGCTTATGCTGAGACCTACACACACTGTGAAATCCATCCATCTTTGATATTGGGAGTGTGCGCTTCAATCATACCATTTCCAGATCATAACCAGGTGAATCAATATGTTTTGTGAGTCCCTTCGGGTACATTTGATAAAAAATAAGTTACTGTATTTTATGGTATGTCTTCGATACATATTTAGTCGAGTCTGTACACCATCTTGATCTAGTATCTGTTTTCCTCTATTAAACCCTTCCATTGGCTTCTGCTTTATTGTCTTTAATTTTGACATGTTGCAGTCCCCTCGTAACACATATCAATCCGCTATGGGAAAGCAAGCAATGGGGATTTATGTCACCAATTACCAATTTCGGATGGTAGGCTAGGTTTTCTCTGTGCTGCGAGCTATCCTTTGTTCTTCAGGCACTTTCCAGTATTAAGCATTCGTATTCTTGATTATGTCTGATTTAAATAACAGGATACATTGGCCTATGTACTGTATTATCCACAAAAGCCTCTTGTGACTACGCGAGCTATGGAGCATTTGCATTTCAGGCAGCTTCCAGCTGGCATTGTAATTAATCACCAGCTTATCGCTTGTTTTCATTCTTAACTTTCTTGCTTTATAGTCATAATAATCTTTTCCTGTTGGATTTGTAAAAGAATGCCATTGTTGCCATTACCTGCTATTCTGGCTATAACCAAGAAGATTCTGTCATCATGAATCAATCTTCCATTGACCGTGGCTTCTTCCGCTCTCTATTTTTCCGTTCATATAGGTATGTAAATTTCATTTCTACTTCATATTGTCTGTTCCTCTGATCAAGCTCCTGTCTCTCTTTACCGTCAATAGGGATGAAGAGAAAAAGATGGGAACGCTTGTTAAAGAGGATTTTGGGCGTCCTGATAGAGAACATACCATGGTTGGTTCTTTATTTTGGTCACTCTCTTCCTTCCCATCCCATCCCTTGTTCTAAGGACATTATTTAGGACAAACAAATAAAGAAATAAACAATAAAGATAATAGGTATGTTTTTTGTAAGAGTAAATCTATCCTCTACTTGTATAATGTTGGATTCTGGTTGTTATTTCTTGCAGGGAATGCGACATGGAAATTACGATAAATTAGAAGATGATGGATTTGCACCTCCTGTTAGTATCACGAGCATACACAAATTCATCATTCTGTTTCACTAACATGTGCTTAGAATTTTAATCTCTGGTAAGTTCTTACTGATGCCAGGGAACAAGAGTTTCTGGTGATGATGTCATAATTGGAAAGACCACACCTATTTCTCAAGATGAGGCTCAAGGACAATCTGCGAGATATACGCGCAAAGACCATAGTACCAGTCTACGACATAGTGAAACTGGAATTGTGGATCAGGTCATCCTGCTAGATATTGTGCTTCAATTTTCCTATGTTCTCCATAATTAGAGGAACTCATCTCTGAGAGAGAATTTTTTTCCCGCATTTCTTGTTGGCCATTTCATTTGTTAACTGTCTTGTTGATAAGTTGTTTCCTTGCTTTCTATAGGTTCTTTTGACAACAAATGCAGATGGATTGAGATTTGTCAAAATAAGGATGAGATCTGTCAGAATTCCACAGATTGGAGACAAATTCAGCAGCCGGCATGGACAAAAAGGAACCATTGGAATGACTTATACACAAGAAGACATGCCATGGTCCGCTGAAGGCATTACCCCAGATATCATTGTGAATCCTCATGCTATCCCTTCTCGTATGACAATAGGTCAGCTAGTTGAGTGCATCATGGGGAAGGTTGCTGCTCACATTGGAAAGGAAGGAGATGCTACCCCTTTTACTGATGTTACTGTAAGTTCACAAAGTCTCTTCTGGAAAACAAAGATTCATTTAATTGTAAAAGCAATTGAGACAATACAAGTCGTCAGATTTCTATAATAAAATGAGACAAAAACTGTCTCTGAGTTGATACATTTCAAGATGAAAAAATGTACAAGGAGGTTCCTGAAATACTGGTTTATCAAATGCTATTAAGGGTTAATACTAATTCATGAATATAAAATGCCAATCACTTGGAAGTTTTTTGATTATTTTGTGCAAACTGAATATGAATTAACCATTCAATACTTTCAGGTGGATAGTATCAGCAAAACTCTACACAATTGTGGCTATCAGATGCGTGGTTTTGAGAGAATGTATAATGGTCATACAGGTCGTGTACTGACTGCAATGATATTCTTGGGGCCAACTTACTACCAGAGACTGAAGCACATGGTGGATGATAAGATTCATTCTCGTGGCCGTGGTCCTGTGCAGATTCTCACTAGACAGCCTGCTGAAGGGAGATCTCGTGATGGAGGACTACGATTTGGGGAGATGGAACGTGACTGTATGATAGCTCATGGAGCTGCACACTTCCTTAAAGAGAGACTGTTTGATCAAAGTGATGCTTACAGAGTTCACGTATGCCAGCAATGTGGTTTAATGGCTATTGCTAATCTGAAAAAGATGTCATTCGAGTGCAGATCTTGTAGGAATAAAACTGACAATGTTCAGGTACAATCCTCCTCCTCTTCCTACACCACTTGTTAAACTACGATATCCATATTGTTAAAGATCGTAAAACTTCAAACATTTTGTGAATGTGTAGGTGTACATTCCCTATGCCTGCAAGCTTCTGATTCAAGAGCTCATGTCAATGGCAATTGCCCCAAGAATGCTTACAAAGGAATTGAAACCATCAAAACAAAAGTAAGCATCTTGACAGAACAACTCTTTTCAGACTCCGGTTCTGCACTTTGGTCATCACACATCCATCTACTAGACTAAATAAAGATGATTCAGACTCCAAACTCATCCCTATTGTTTGCAAATAGCTTGTGCTTCTACGTCTTACGCATGCTGGGAAGATATTATAATCAGCAGTTGCACATGTTTTATCTGGATATTCTAATTTTACTTTTATCAGACATGTTTTCCTATTTTTCAAGATACTTTTTGATTATACATTGGACTGGTTTTGAACAGCTTCAAGTGTAAACTCATAGATAAAACAATCCGATTACCTCTAGATTATATTTTTTAGAGACTAATCATTTGATTATCTCCAGATTAGAACCTTTTTTAAACTGACTGATGCAGAGTTGTTATCTTAAAGTCATACTTAAAATTAAGACAGAAAAAAGAGAAGTATCCATTTATAAGAAAGTCAATGCATCACTGAAAAAAGTAAACAAAAGGATAACAATAAGATTAACAGCAAAATAAGAGTATCAAGATAGCAGCTTTGTTAAGCAAAGACAGACTATTTTCTACTAGAACATAAAAATAACATCTTGTTCATCAATATGAAATAGAATCCAGCTTATCCAGTGCCTTCTCAAGATCTTCTTTAAGACTACGAATTGCTATCTTAAGCTCCTCCACATGTTCCAACAATTCATCTCTTAACAGCTGAGAAAAACTGCATTCAGCATTGCAGTGCTGCAAAATTAACCGAATATTAGTATAACAAGACTATATTCTCAAGTACAACTAACAATTCTATCAAAAAGCTGCTACCAAATAAAAAATACAAAAAAGCAAATGTACCTTAGGACAAGCAAAATAAACTTGATCCTCAGTTGCTTGAGGAACTTGAACATCCAGTTGTTCGTTGAGGTTGGATGGTATATCAGTAACTTTATCCTTCGTATCTGGAGAAACTGTTCCTGTTTCATTGGAGTCTGACAATCCAATGTTTTCAGCAGATGCAGCATTTTCCTCTAGAAGTTCATTTGATGATTGCGGGGACAGACCATTGTTTTCTTCTTCAAATGCATCAGTAGATTGATCATGGATAACGCCATTGTTTTCTTCTTCCTTAGTACTCTCATTGTACAACACGTTCACGGAGACTAATGGAGCAGTGTCTATCGTCATCTCAGGTACAATAACAGATTCACCCAACTCTACACTTTCAACAACGCACCTAGAATTCTGAGACACGATCATTACATCTTTCGAAATTTCTTTATCTTTATCATTTGTATTAACATTCAACAAAGACTCTTCATTTCCTTCAATAACATTCTCCATCACAGAATCATCCTTCAACACATCAGCAACAGTATCAACTTCATTTGCTTCCAATACTTCGACATCAGTCACCTCACCAGGTAACCAAACAGGTACGTCCCTAAAAAAGAATCCTCCGTCTTTATCATATTCCAAAGTAGTAATATCATTATCAAAAAATAAATAATGATACCTTTCAAGAATTTCATCAGCCATCATATCATCACACAATAGCTCTAACATCTGTTCAGCTGCGCTAGTCAATTGTTCTGTTTCCACTCCAGTAGATTCATTTTCTTGTGAAATTACACTAGATTCAACGTTTTCCATCATGCAACAAGTATTCGTAGACAAAACAGGTACATCATTTGACACTAAAATATCCTCATTAGATGTAACATCCAACAAGGGCACATTATCAGACTTGATTTCATTCAAGTCAACTAATTTCATAGAAACTGTTGTTAAGATAGCATGAAAAAATAAACAGTAATCAGAAAAAGGAAATATATTGGAAAACTAAATTAATTAAGTTGTAAAATTAGAACAGATAAAGAAAATGTACCATCAGTATCTTTTGTCTGTGCCTTAAATTCATTAGGAACTTCTACTATTATATTCTTGGCTTTGTCCATTTCATTGTCAACAGAAGTTGATTCATGCCAAACAGCCCCTTTGGCCAGTTCTTCAATTGGTACAATCATTTTAACAATAGGAACTGTAGTAAACTCTGCATGAAAAAATAATAATAATCTCATCAAGTAGAATTTGTTGCAAAGAGTTATTCGAAATCTGTATTGTTTATTTACTTCACGTCTAGTTATGATTCATAATCGTGTTCATATAGAAAGACACATTTTAAATTCATAATGTTATAAATAGGGACGTTACTAACTATTTTTTCATATAGTAAAAAAAATAGTGGAGAATTGTAGTGCATATTAAAAAATTTATAATGTAATGAACAAATTATTTGGAAGATTATACTCCATGTTTACTAGGAACTTTTTTTACAACACATACAATTTACTTTATATTTATGTATAAACACTTTTCATATACTATTATACAATTTTATACTAAGTTAATAAATTATGTATAGTATAACATTATATTTTAGTCTACGTGACGTAATATTTTATGTTTAGATTATTTATATTAGAAAAGATAAGAGAATGGAATTTTTTAAAAGAACAAAATTACCATCACTTTGTTTTGCTTCATTCTTCCTCTTGGCAGCTCTCCTCTTTTTTGGACCAGATGGCATTTTTTCCCCTACTTTTTCTTCACAATTTCTTTTAGATTATTATAAAATGAAGAAAATTTAGTAGAATAATAAAAGGAATTAGAAAGGGTGATGTGTATATATAGGTATAATATAATTATAATAAGTCTCTTAAAATTCTGTGACTGTTTTAGTTGAACTAATTAAATAAGGTCTAGTTCATGAACGGTTGATTGCACTTCCCATTAATCTTAATCGAAGTGTAACTTTCCTTATTCCCTAAAATTGTTGGGAACATAGAAAAAGAAATTGGTGATGCAAATGACTTGAATCTACAAAAATATTATATTTTTTAAATAGTATAATCGTAATTTAAATTTTCTTTTTAAAATCTAGAGGACTTTGGTTGTGCTTACAAATCATACATAAGATATAAATTACACTAGACAAATCTAATGCGGTGAACTCGACAAAAAAAATATTGACAAGAGAAATCGATGTCTGACCTCTTTGATATGATGTTAAATGGATCAACTCAGTCAACCTTATCGTTTTTATTTAGTTTATATGCTAATGAGTTCTATGAGATTTTTTTTTTTGCTTTACATTTCTAGGATTAAAGTGAGCATTTTTCTTTAAAATTCTAAGACAAAATAAAAATATATTCAAATGTTTATACTTTGTCATCATAATATCTTTTTGAGTGCTTTCCTTGTGTGTGAGTTACATGGACTTTACGTTTTTGGCATTTTAATTTGGTGTCTTTTACTATTATTTACATTTATTTTCCAAGTAAAATTTAATAACGATAATAATGAAGTATTAAGACTATAATAATATGGTCCTCTGTATATTGTGAACTCAAAACATAAACAATTTTGTTTAGTGACAATTTTTTTCATGATAGTTGTAAAAAAATATTCATGATAGTTGTATGAGTAGCAATGTTTACATTTTTATGTAGGAAAAATAAACATAAATTATAGTAGGATAAAAATCTGACATAATAAATATAACCAAACAAAGATAGGTGTCTTTTTCCGATAGCCATTAAAGTAGATTTCCACTAAAAAAAAAGGCAATAATATTAGCAAAGTTGTGACTTGACATTTTTTTGGTTAAACAAGTTAGTATAAATTTGAATTAAATGACTTTAATATATAAAGATTGTTTTGTGAAGGGTTACTTTTGAACTTTACTTTTATCGTAAGGTTATAAGATTGAGATTATTATCCTCTTGTTTAATCCCATCACTCCTCAAAATAAGAAGAAACGTAGGGTTAAGTCAGAACATGATATTAATTTTTTTTAAAGGTTCTCAAATAAAAATGAAAAGAAAAACAAAACAAACACTAAATGATTTTTGAACAGAATGAGGAAGGTGTAAGGTTTAAATAGTTTTAGTGGTCTTATAGTATCAAATGAAATTCATCTCATTTCTCAATCTCTCTCTCTATTTTTTTTATTGAAAAATTAACGAGTGCACATGCGATCTCCTATGGAAATATGGTTACACCTCTAATCAGAATCACATAGATTGAAAGTTGAAATCTAAAAGAAAGCCATAAAAATCAAGTAATCAATTTAGATAAGATAAATTACATGACTTTAACAAAAAAAAAAAGAATTAGTAAAGAATGTGATACAGAAGGAAACTGTTCTTCTCTTAACTAAAAGTCTAAAAATTAAGCTCTGAATATAAAAAAAAAAAAATCCTTAATAAGAAACGTTACTCGCGAATAAGCCCTACTCGATACTAATTCATAATTTATATCAATTCATTTAGTATTTTAATTTCATTTTTTGTACAATTTTAATTTATTGTAATATATAGTAGGAAAAAAAATAAGGTGTTAACTTTCCATTTGGCCAGATGGCTTCTCTGTTAATTGCCAAGTGTCTGCCTTCACCTCCATAACCGCCTAAACTTTCACCGGCGATATTACTCCTCCTTGTATACCCCTTTTCCGGCAATTCTCTTTCAAAATTTTCGCAAAAATGGGTAAGGAATCAACGTTTCTCTCAGCAGTACACTTGAAGAAGAAACCAATGAAGAAACAGAGTAATACCAAACGGAAGCAATTTTTCAACAAAGTTTTCGATTATCTCAAATCTGATACTTTTATGTTTGCGCCTTTATGTTCTTCCAGTTTCTCCTCCGGTAAGTTATTACCTTCCTGATTTATCTTTTCGTTTGATTAATTGATTTGATTTAATGGATTTTGTTTAGGTTTTTCAGGAATTGAGGAAGATAGTAAACCCTTGGAAGGGAAGGATGAGAAATTGGTTAGTAAAATTGGGGATTATTTGATGGCTGATAATTATATGTATGCTCCTTTGCTTATTTCTCAGCCCTGGGATTTGGTTCATGTATCTAAAGGTATAATTTAAGCTTTAATTTACAAATCTATGATCTATTGTATTGCATTTAGGGGTGTTAACAAGGGGAAGGGGGAATAGGATTTGGCTGCGACATGGGTTCGATTTCGTGCTCATTCCCGGTCAATTCCAGTAACCGTCCTACAATATATAAGTTACTAATATACACGAATTGTATGTAAGATAATATATAAACTTAGCGTACCTACAATTGCTTGCTTTAGCTAGTTACTCTATAGGTAAGACTTTTATGAATGGCATGTTTGTGTGTTGAGCTAGTATGAAAGATTGATACAATAAGAAAGTACCTACTCGCGAGCCGAGGCCAATACTATGGATGGTCAGGCAAACCTAAGCTCACTTCAAGTGCATAATGAACTTGTGTTACATGAAATGGAATTTTGATGTAGAAGGAATGCGAGCTATATGCTTTACATATGCAAGTGGAATGTTGCTTTAGGGGAGCTAGGTAGAAGGAAAAGAGGCTCATACCTAAAGGTAGTTTGTCTTGAATAGGAGGTGAGAAGAGTTGAGAACAAAGTGGTGAAAGACCAATGGTTTTCCTTTGTTAAGATTGGAGATAAATAGGATTCAAGATGATGGCTTTTTCCCGACTCCGCTAGGCAGGGTCACTGTTCAGGGAGGCGTGAAGCGGGAAAAAAGCGATAAGGCTCCGCTTCACGTTTTAAGCGATGAAAGCTCACATACTCATTCTAGTCTGTGAAGCGTAGAAGGCTCGCATCACTTCGCAAGCTATGAAGCGTTCACTTTCCTTAAACACTGGGCAGGGTACCTAGGCTAGTTGTTTTTTAATTAATAACTAAAGCGAATCTTAAAGAGAAGAGTACAAGCAAGGGGGGCCTAGGCTTTACCTTGGTAATGCTAATGAGGTAACGGAAAAAAAAAGTAGGATTCAAGATTTTGAAGGATAAGAAGTATCTGTCATTTTTAAATATATATATATATATATATTTTATTAGGTTTATAAGTATATGTTTGAGAAGTTGCAAGTTGAGATGATTGGTATGAAATACAATGCTTGCTGCGAGCAGCACACACACTATGTATTTTTGTGTTTTGTGTTTGTCTGTGTGGGATTATTTTGTCCACCTAAATCGTATTGCGGCTCTTCGTTCTTAATTCATGGCTATTCTTTTTTCCTGTACTCTAGGATCAGTTCCTATTCAAGAAGAGGTGGACAAAAAGAGATCTACTGATGTGCTAAAAGGAGCGACTGGAAAAGCGGATGAAGTTGGTAGGAAAACAGTTACTGTGGTTAGGAAAGATCACGACATGGATGGTTTTCCTCATAACAAGAGCCCTATGGTCACCCGTACTCGGGTGCGTAGAGAGACTGTGAAGCACATGATATATCAAAACTGCTGACTTTTATTTGCGCTTGCATCCTCAGGTCTGTAATTTCTCTCATCCAACTTCCATACATTATTTGGATTGTAATTAATGCACCCATAAGAACCCGACAACCCCCGTGTGGAGCCACCGTTATTTCATCTGGCATGTACTCTATGCTTTGGTCAGATCAATATCTTTCCCTTGTGCTGATCATCGGGATGAGAATGATGAGAGCCCGTTACAGGAACTCTCTGCAGTTAGCAAGTTTTGTTGTCTAATCTGCAATTCTACTTTTGAGAGTTGAGCATGTCATGTCTTAAAGGACAATGCATCCATTTAGTTACGTACAATTTACGCGCATAATGCTAACGCCGTCATATATCACTTCCTTCTCCTATATATGTGTGTGTATGATTCCATTTCTTTTTCAGGCTGACGCGGATAGAAACATAACCAAGCAACTTGTGAGATGATGATTTTCTTGTCTGATGGTGCGCGGTGCTGCTGCTTAGCTAATCAGACTCGAGCTTGTTTCGTCTTTCTAGGTAGTTAGTTGAGTGTTACGTTTGTAATATGATAAGTAGGTACTATGCTTGTTTTATTTGTCATTTGAATTTGGACAGTTGATGACTATTGTATACAGTATAAACTGTGATAGGTTAACAGGGTACATATTTTATGTGTCATTTAGGTTATGTTAGTTTTATGTGTAACTTAGGTTAATGTATGCAATGTCTTGCATCTAATCAAAATATTGTACCAAAATCCATTTTGTAGCTTCAACCGCGCAATTCATACAGAACTCCAAGAACAGCCACGTTCCTCTTTCGGATACAACTTGCGTTGAAAAGGTTGCCATCAATATATTGACAACATTTTAGTTCAAATGTAGTCGATCACACTACGTCAATATATACAAAAAATTGATAATATCATACTATGTTCCTCTTTCGGACCTTTTATATCGATAAAACTTTGAGTTCAAATAGAGTCCATCACACAACATTAATATCTACGAAAAATTGATAACAATATCATCCTTGATTCTTGTTAGTGAACACAAGCTCCACAAAAGCATTGTACATTTCTTGAAAGTAAATATCATTTAAGAGGTTGTCCTCAATGGACCTAAGAAATTTGTGCTCAAACACATTTGAAAAAATTATGAGATTTTATTTCGCGAAACATAAATTTTGAAAAGACGGTGTTCGTTTTTCAGAAAATGATCAGATTATCACTAATAATATCAGAGAGTTTGTCACACATCATATTTATCTAAATTATTATCAAAATACATTTCAACTCTCAATGTTCATTTTTCTATCAAAAATTTACCTACATTTAGTGATAGTTCAAATAAAAAACTCACACGGTTAATTTTTGACTAGTGTTTAATTTATTTCAAATAATAGACTTTTTTTTTCCTCATAAAATAATTAGACTATAGTTGACCTTTAACACATTGAACCAAACATTTCTCTTCTCTTCTTCGCAAAGTTGATAGAAACAGGTAAACGAAATGCTCGTCAGATTCAGAGGCAAATGTGAAGCTCTATCAAGATTTCACTGTTTCAGTTCTCAATATCTCTACTCAACCTCAACCCGGAACAATTTCTTCGTGAATTACCTGATCAATTCACTCGGATTCTCCAAAGAAGAAGCATTATTAGCATCTACAAAGGTAAATTCATGGAAATTTTCAAAGAAAAATCCAGATTTAGTACTCAATTTCTTGAAACAAACTGGTTTAGACAACACCCAAATGAAAATACTGGTTTCAACATCACCCAAGTTTCTATTTTACGATGTTTCCAAAACCCTAAAACCCAAATTTCAATGCTTGATGGATATTGGTTTATCCGGGTCGGATCTTGTGAATGTGATTGCTAAAGATTCAACCATTGTTGAAAGGGGTTTAGTTACTCATTTGAAACCTACTATTAATTGTCTTAGAAGAACATTGGGTAGTGATGAAAATGTTGTTAAAGCTATAAAAAGAACATCTTGGTTGCTTTCATTTGGTGGGCGTAATGTGATGGAGACTAATTTGTTGTTGTTGAAAAATTATGGTGTTTCTGATGATTCAATACAAAAACTTGTGCTTAGAAATCCGAGGTATATTACACAGAAGCCTGAGTGGGTTAAGGATTTGTTGCATAGGGTAGAGAAGGATTTTCGACTTTCGCCTGATTCGTCTATGTTTCCTTATGGATTTCATACGTTAGCCTCGCAAAAGAAGGCGAGGTGTGAAAAAAAGCTTGAGATTTTTAAGAGTTTTGGATGGTCGGATGAGGATATACTCACCATGTTTAGGAAGTTACCTTATTGTATTGCTCTGTCTGAGGTTAAAATTCAGAAAGGATTGAGTCTTTTTATGAAGGAGCTTGGTTTTGAATCTGCTTACTTAGCTTCTCATCCGTCAATTTTGATATATAGTATGGAAAAAAGGGTCGTACCTCGGATGCAAGTGTTGAAAATTTTGGACGAAAAGAAGCTCGAGAGGAGAAAGGTGGCTCTTTATACTGTTGTGAGCTTAAAAGAGAAAAAGTTCATAGAAACTTTCGTGCTGCCCTACAAGGATCAGGTACCTGATCTGTATGAACCACTCCAGAAAACTCTGGCTCCTTAACAGTTTTAGTTTACTTTTTGGTACTATAGGTGCTGAGATCTTTCTAAGTTTTAAATTATTGTCCGAAATTCATTTTTGTCATGCTAAAGCAATAACATTATTGAAGAATTGTTTTCAGTTCAAACTTGTTTTGCTTTCTAGTGACCTTACTTACTTATTTTCTGGTGTTGCCAAGAATCATTTATATCTTTATGTCTTGTTGCTTTGGATAACTCAATAGCATGTTCATTAGTTCTGAAAAACGATTACTTGTTTACTCTCTACTAGAAAACAAGTGAACTAATTACTACACGGACTACTAGTTTACCATGATGATATATATGCAGGTTTCCTTGAGCCGAACGTCTATTGTAAACAGCCTCCCTACCATCAGATGGTAGGGGTAAGGTCTGCATACACGCAAGAAGAATACTCGAACTTGAATAAAGGTATAATTCCTGGGATTTTAACCGAACCCCATTTGGCAAAAGTTCATATTAAAAGTCTATTACTGATGGTTGTACTTATTTTACGTGTATGTTTGTTAAGATTGTTGATGAATTTTATGCAAAGTTGCTCGACTCAGTGAAAATTCAGCTGATTTGGGTTATTAAAGAGAAGGTGAGTGTCTTGACTATAGGATTTGATGAATTTCTCGTCGTGCTATTAAGGGAAAGTTTAAATGGGGATTTTTGTGAGGTAAATCTATGCTTGTGTTTGGAGAGCATATCAGGATTGCTTATTAGAGGAAGAACCATTGATTTTGACTAAAGCTTTATACGTGTTTCTTCATTTATAGAGGAAGAGCCATTGCTTACTTGTATGCTCGTCGTACTTTACGTGTTTCTTCATTTATTAGCTGATCATAATAGAGTACCAAGTAATTTTATGATATCTGCCTTGAAAAGAATCAAAGTTGAATTTCGAGAGAGTGATTCTCCTTGTGTCTGAAGATACGGAGGAACTTAATCAGGCTTTTGCAAGATTTGGTTCATGTATACCTGTGTTTAAAGCAATCTAGAGAGGCTTGTTATTGAATCCGAAACAGTTTAGGGTGGATGGATTTGAAGATATTTTTCAAAGTTTACGAAACTAAGACTCCAAGTTGGTATTCTTTGCTCTGAATAGCTACTGAGATGGAAACCCAATTGATATTTTTTCTTACACCTGTGAAGTTCGGTAACCAAATGAGGTACCAAGTTTGGTTCTTAAAGAAGTTTCATAGAGTACCTGAAAGAGAAACAGTTTTGAGTGACATTATTAGGTTTATATGTTGTTCTGTTCGTCCATCTGGTGAAATCAGATATCTTATCAAGATGGGTTGTGATTGTTTGGCTATTAACGTCCTGCAAGAAGAGTTATATCGAAGCAAACCTAAAGCTTGTGTTGCTTTACGATTGGCTTTTCTTTGATGAACATTGAATCTGCAATTCTATTGCTGGTAGATTCCATATCATCAGTGACATATCCGGGGTATAGATGTCTGTTAGTGCATCTCTTTCGTATTGTTGGGTGAAGGTGTTTCTGGATTCACCGCGATTATGCAAGAACAGTAATTAGAAGTAAAGTGCTTCAATAAAGATTTGAACTTTATTCCTATGCAACCTTATTAGGTTTAGATAGGTGCCTTAGTTCCTGTACTGTTGAATTTAGGGACATGAGTGAAAAGTGAAAACAGTAACTCTTAAATAGTGAAGTATATAATAAATTAAGTTTGCTGCAGATTTAATGATACGATACAATGAAATTTAAGTAACTGTAGGTTGTGTCGATGGCTTGATTAAATGTCGAAAGTGCCAGTATATGCATTTGATGAAAGTGGTACTAATACAAGTACGACAGAAGGGGCATGTGTTTTTCTTTGCTAGTAATAACCATGACATAATACAAGTCGCGTGAAACCTATGATAGCAAGTAGGAAGAGTCATCGTATCATCATCAACATTGGCTTGTTTTTCGAATTCTCCTAGACAGATACAACACTCACTGTTTGTTCCTGGTGGAGTCACTGCTTTTGTTGCCCAGTAACGAGCTTCTGCATAAAACTGAGCTCGTTCTGCTAATATTTCACAAGCTCTTTCTTCACAAACTCTGTCCTCACGAGCTCTGTCTTCAAGAGCTCTGTCTTCAAGAGCTCTGTCCTCAAGAGCTCTCGATGTTGCTACATAACGAGCTGATGTTTGTTGAAAAAACGAGCATATGATCTTTATGAACAGATATAGTAGTGCTAGGGCTAGAATAATGGCTAAAACAATTGTCAATATTATTATGTTTGACATGAGTTTGGAACAAAGAGTTTTGAAGACAAGAGGCAAGGGTTTATAGTTTGGTTTTAACTTGTTGATTTCAAAATTTATGTACAAGTCATAAATATTATTGATACTTTATGTTAAAATATATAATTAGTAGTAATTTTCAGAATATGGGAATTTCTGGCCGAGTCTAATTCTTCTTCTTCTTTTCCATGTTATGTAATTAATTATGGTAAATAAACAAAAAAAAATTCAAAAAAAAAGTAAACTTTCAAGTATTCTTCCAACAAATTCTTGAATCTCATGTTGGAAATTGAAGGAACACAATATTTTAATGGGCCTTTACGGTGCGATATGTTATATGGATTTTGACCACTCTTTAGCCCAAGTAACTTCGAACGGAAAATTTGTATGAAATAACAAACTATTAATTTAAATTAAATATTATAATCATAATTTATTTAATTGTAATTTACAGCATATATCTTTTTTTTTTATCATCTGATTCAGTATACAATTCGTCATTTTCGGTAGTCATTTTTATATATTTTGGTATAAATTGTATAGAATGCATTCGTGTTTGTATAAAACGAGAGATCAGTATATAAACAAATACAAATATATATATATATATATTCGTCTTATACACTTATAATTATATTAATACTAATCTTTTATACAAATTACAATGTAAAAATGAATTTATACAAAACTGAACAACTTGTATAAAATTGAATGTTTATAGCGAATTATACAAATCAAAAGCTCCATAGCAAACATAAAATTTGGTGTGGAACGCAATTATGTAAACTATAACTATAACATATAAATATGACTTTTTTATGTTTGCTATATATGAAAGTTGCTCCTTCAACTCATTTTAATCCGTCTAAATTCAGCCGATTGAATTCTCCAATTTGTCGCCACTGGACTCAAGCTAATGAAAGGGATTGTATACCATCCAAGTTTCCTTTCATGATACCACATTAGTAGTTTTGTGAGATATTAGGTAATACCTAAGTTGCTCGGACTCTTTAAAAATATTGTCATACATATGTTGAATCTTCCAAAAATACATTTCCTTTTAAGTGTTTGGTCCGTTTGGACGTGTGCTCGATGACATTTTTAAAAAGTTAAAGCAATATAGGGTGAAAATGGAGTGAAATATTGTTAAATATAAAGTGCATATACCATGTAATTTCATAACTTGTAATTTGGTTAGAAATTCGATATACTTAGTCATGTAATATTCGAAGGAATGTCAATTAACACCCCTTTAGCGTCTGTGCCACTAGTCATGAATACTGCTTAGGAGTGTGGTAGTATGGATGTGATACTTATACTATTATCCTAAATGTATATGTTTGAGTTTTAGAAATGAATGTGATCTCTAGCTATGAGAAAAACTTTCTTCTTAATGGTCCTTATGTAACACGAATCTGAATTAGTCAGGTCATGAATTGTGGTTTACATTACCCCAAATGTGTAGTCAATTTAGAAAATAGTTCTTATATAACATGAATATAAATTAGTTGAATCACGAATCTCAATCTAAGTAATTGGCGTGATCAATGTCATAATCAATCTAGAAACCAGATGAATGTTGAAGATTCTTAATTTCGTACATGGCAAGAAAAATAATGTACGTAAAGTCATAGCCCCAAAGTCATTACTATATAGTATACACTTTGTAATTTTCTACTATCAAACATAGTAGAAAATTTTCAACTCCTTGTCATAAACTTTGAATAAAATTGAGTGGTTTTCAACTCCTTATCATAAACTTTTGAATTTTTTTTGAGAATAAGCTCTGGAGATGCTCTAACATTCAACAATATCCTATATTTTATAATGAAAATTTTGAAATTTATAAATTTATGATTTTAATTTTTTAAAGTTATATTTGGATTCTAATTAAATTAATGATTTAATTAAATATATTAAATAGATTTCAACGGACAAATATAAAATATGAACCAACGATAACAGAAATCAAAGAACAAATAACCGCAGGAACAATACTACAACTACTATAATAACTTTATTATTATATTTTATTATTTTTTAATATACATTCCCTATTTCTCTAATTACTTGTCCACTTTTTAATTGACATACCTATTAAGAAAACAATAATTGACATAATGAATTAATCATTTTACTCATATTAATTATGAAGTGGATGAATTAGAAATTTAAGATTTTCAAGAAATTGTACCTTTTTTAAAAATAATCAATTGAGGGTATAATAGGAAAAAAAATTGTTCTTTTATGATTTGTCAATATGAACAAGTAATTACGGACAACTAAAAAAGAAAATATGAATAAGTAATTAAGGACAGAGAAAGTACACGCTAAATTTCCTATACGTATAGAAAACATGTATGTATAGGCGTGTCTTCATAAATCACTATAGTCTCTCTATATATTAAGCTCAACTCAAACATTTTCTTTCATCTTTCAAGCTTTCAATTTCACCTCATTTACAAATTAATTTTTGGGTATGTATTTTCTTGATATTTTAAATCTTTATATCTGTTTATTTTTTTGTTAACTCTATTTGAACATACTTGAAAGCAACCTTCAATTTTCTTGGAAAATAAATCAAATCTTTGTGTTACATAAGATCGATGTTGCTTTGTGTCCGTTTCTCCAAAAAATAATAATTAATGCATCTGTTGATATTTTTGAAAAGTCTGAATAATAAAAGATAGAAATAGACGGGTTGAACTACTTTTTTAATTTATAGCTACCTACCTAGCTATCAAACCTTACATATGTTTAACAGGCATATTGTACATGATCCTGCTGTTACACTATGTGGTCACCTCTATTGTTGGCCTTGTATCTACAAATGGATACATTTTAACACCTTATCATCTGAAAACATTGATAACGAACAGCCAAAATGCCCTGTTTGCAAGACTGAAGTCTCACAAGAAAACATTGATTCCACTCTATGGTCGCGGTCTAGCTACAAAAACATCAACAAAAGCCCATTATCTCCATTATCTCATCAATCTCATGATGATCATCGAAATCATACAACTTCAGAACATATTCTAAGTCCTGGTGGCACGACAATAGGGGAAATTGTTATGCACGAATGTTTGGGAACTCATTGAGTACATATTCGAGTTCATATAATCTAGCAGGAAGCAATAGTCCAAAGGTTAAGAAGAAAACTATCACACGCGGATCAATTGCAGCAAGGCAGAAATTATGAGTGCTAAAGCAGTCTCAAATTCAAATGAGTATTTCAAGTACATTCTCTTAAAACATGCTTTTCACTTTCTATAAGTTCAAGCAATCCAAGTCATAACGAAACAAAAATAGTCTATAAAAAATTAAAATGGAAGATAACAATTTCAACTTGAGAAAAACAACTTTTATAAGTGATCGATAGAACTGGATTATCGACCATGTTGATTATTCATCATGAAATTTGCACCCTCGGTGTCTCTACCACCTGCATATGTAGAAAGTAACGTTATGAGATAATTGAGTGACCATATCAGAAGTCAACTCTATCGAAGCAAAAACTTACTGTCATGTTCATTAGGTAGGGTAGCACTCGGAGATGTAGAATTTTGGTAGCTGATATCATCCATAGGATTGTAATTGACAAATGCATCCCAATATTTCCACTCATTTGGATCACTTCCTTCAATAGCATTTGCATTTGATGCCGCGATGACATTGCTTGGATGAAACATGTTTTGTTCACCGATATCTTGCTGAAAATTAGCATTTGTTGCTTCCAATCCATTAAGTGTCACATTTCCAACACTTGTATTAGTTATCCTTGCGCTACCTGAATATGTTGTTCCATGGGATTGATTGAGATTCGAGCTATAACCATTTTGAGTGTTAGACTCCAGCAAAGACCTATAATTAGGGCTCCCAATAAAAGGTCTTCTTGGACCCATTGGTCCAAATAACGGGCCGCGTTGTTGTAGTCCACCACCAACATTATTTTGGGCCGGCGAAGATGGATTGAGATAGTTGCGTTGATCCTGAAGTTGTGAGTGATGGAGTTGTTGCCGAGTTGAACTAGCAAAAGAGTTGTACATATTAATTGGTGGGAACTGTGGGACTCTTTGGGTATGATTTGGAACATTTGTTTGAAGACGAGGCATTTTTCCATATTTTTCACAGTTCCTTCTTTTTTTTCTTTCTAATGATGTGTTATAGTTACTTCTTAATCACTTGAGGATTCGTGATAAATATATTCTCTCTCTTTTTTATGTTTCTCATCTTTGATACGACATTTCTGAAAGAAGAAAAAAAATCAAAGGAGAGTTAGGACTATGAATATATATAATTATCATCTAAACTCATCGTTTTTTAGATATAACATGAAACGTATGACACAACGTCATTTTTAATTAAAAAAAACATTTTTGTTGGTAATGGTTGAACAATTATAAAAACTTTTAAATTAAAGATTGATAATAATATTATTCATCGAATTAGTCATTACAATAAAATAAAATTAGCAATAAATAACTTCTATATCTAAGCATGCAATAGAAGTTTTGATTAAAAAAAAATTAGAATTAAGACGAGAATAATTATCAAATATCTATTAGTGGGAGTGATGTAAAATCATTATTTTATCTGAAAAATGATTGTGATAAAAATTAACATAAAAATGATACATAATTTACTACTTTAATTTTTGTAAGTATAATTTACCTGAAGACGACTTGAAATTTGCTTATTGGTAAGATCTGGCACATTCATTACTTCACGGATGGTTGATGGAAAACATCCTACATGTTTTATTAGAATGTAAAATTAATTTAATTAATATTTCAGTATTTTTTTATCAAGCTGAGTTATATATAAATACAATAATCACTACTTCCTAATTCCAAACAGATTGACGTTAGCTATAAGTATAAATTCTTACTCTATATATGACAATAAATTACTAGTGAGTAAAACTTACTTCCTTCACCAAGTTGTTTCACGGCTTCTGTGAATTTGGCATGAAGATCATCAGTCCATTTTAAGCCGTCCTTATACATAATAGTCTTATCTCCTTCATTAATTTCTTTTGTGCTTTTTCGGCCTCTCTTCCTCCTCAACTTGTGTTTTCCATTTACAACAATATTGCTATTATTGATAGATATATTATTCTCTTGATCTCGTTCTTCATCTCCTACAAGATAATTATTATCACCATCATTGATATGTTTTTTCGTTGGTTCTACTCTTTTTATTGACTTCTCTCGTTGCATTTTCTCCCTCCATACAAATTGCCACAAGAATGTCACAGTCTGCTCGACAAGTGGCTTCTTCGAGCAAATGTAAGCTCCACTGTCCAAAGCTTTCTTTACCAAGAATTCATTGAGTTCATCGTAGACAACTGCAAAATTATATCAAGATGCTAACAATTAAAATTAAATAATATTATACATTATGCAAATAGTTAATTTTAGCTACATACTATTTAACAATAGATAAAGATGGATTTTATAGCTAATTTTTTTTATAGTGTATTAATTAAAATAACTTACTTTTACCGACTATAATAATAAGTTAAAGATAGAATTATAAATACTTACTAAGTACGACGATGTTTAAGGCTACAGCTTGTGCCAAGAGCTCAAAGCAATGTGAATCTGGTGAAGTGACATTGATTATCATTGCATCAATTTTTTTCTTTTCTTTGGAAAGCATTGACATTGCCGCAGGAGCCATAACTTCCATAACTACATATATCCATGCACTTTGAAGTCAGTGAAAATTATGAAAATAATATAAAACACAAACTTATTGTAAGTTTGTTTATCATTCAAATTCAACTATTAATTTTCGTGTTATATTTGTGCACTTAAATTTTTCAATAACACATATTAATCAACTTATATTGTAAAAATGATGTGTGCAATCTTTACTAGATTCGTTACATAAAAAGCTATATATAATTTTTTTTTTTTTTGTAATTGAATATTTCTAAAAACTATTCCAATTTATTTATGACTAGTCAAATACAAATAAATATTGAACATATATATTAGATACTATTAAAGCAAAAGATAATAGGAATAAATGTTTTGAGGTACTTTTATTTCATAGATATGTAATTAGATGATATAACAAAGTATAAATACAAATGGAAATATTTTTTTCATGAAAATTAAATCTCCTCATTATATTATTTTTTTGACTACATCCGATAAAAGACAAAATTATTATCTCTAGTAATAATGATAGACAGATCATCTCTTATCATGTCTTTCTGACGCTCTTTCTCTTTCCTCCCGTCATCCTAATTTCTTGTGCATCCATCACTAATATAGAATTATTTTTCATTGATGATAGATAAATTTTTAAAATTAAAAAATGCTACGATAACAAGGAAAAAGTGAAGTTCAAGATCTACTAGATAAATGAAATTCAAAAGCGTACGATGCTAAAATCATAAATGAGATAACAAAGATCTATTATTTCTATGTCTATATATATATAAAAAAAAGTCACACGACATATAGTTATTATATCAAAAAATCAAAAGGTTAAAAGATTGTAAAAATGTCACCTTTGTATTTATAATCTTCTAACAATTTAACAGTCTGATTAGTAAGAAATTGTGCTTCATGATGTACCAATAATATTGAAACTTCTTCTGGTGTTCCATATAATGGAGCTTCCATTGGATTAGTTTTGGACATAAAAAAATGATTTTATAGGTGAAACACTTCAATGTTTTGATGTATTTGTTATTGCAACTCTAATTAATATAGATTTCACTTTAGTTATCTCTAGAGACTTCTTTGAATAGTATGTTTAAAGCAGATTATACAGATAATTTTATCGAAATAATATCTAGATAGTCCCTCAAATTTGTTAGAATTTGTAAATTGGGCAGTTAAACTTATCTAGTAATCAAATAGACACTTTTATTTGGAATATATGCATCTTATGATTTTATCTAAATAATACCTAGATAGTCCGTCAAATTTTGTTGAATTTGTAAATTGGACAGTTAAACTTATCTAGTAATCATATAGACATTTTTACTTGAAATATATGCATCTTATGAACACTAATAACGATATAAAATATTTATTGATATTGCACACCGTAAACAGATTAAATTAATCAATTTCTTCTTCTTTTCGCTCAAGTTACTAAATAAATTATCATATTAATTAAGAAGGTGAATTGATCCTAAGTTATAACCCTAGTTATGATTCCACAATGTATCCTGATTTTTAAACTAAATGATATTAAAGAATGTATAAGTGATTGTTTCGTTTATTATGAGAAATATATATAACTACTAATAAATTATATTATGTTAGCCTATTGTTTATGTCCATAAAAAACATAAATATTGCAAATTATTGTTATATGATAGTGGTTGATACTAATGATAATTGTGATGACAGAGATGTTTGATGACGGTTATGGTGATGGTGATTGTGATAACAAAGATGACTAATAGCGTTGGCCGATGAAAGGAAGAGGTTCATGTAATTGTTGTGTCCACCCCTAGCTTCTTAGTCAATGGGCATAACTGGTACGACTACAAAAAAGAGAATCCACTTTAAATAAACATGTCTCTACGTAGATAATATTGGAATGGCCGAAATCATATCTTTTTGGATATATTATTCAAGTCGAGAGTAGAGCTACTAGAAAAGTTGCCTATTGGAAAACTACTTTCACGTTTGGTTTTGTTGGGACTGAAATAATTAGGTATCATGCAAAAGTTAGCAAAGTAAACTTCGAAAGATCATGAGTAATAATACTAACCAAAAATATATCAAAAATATAAATATTTAACGTAGTTTGAACAACTCATGACCTACATCCACAAGAGGATATGAACAATTCACTAGATAAAAGAAAGTACAAAATATCGAGAGAAATAATCTCACACAATTCAATCGAAAAACAAAGAGGTTTACACAAGTGTTACTTGTGCCTCACACACATTCTCCCCCTATAACACAATACACAAAACTCGGTAAGTCCCTTAGGACTACATTGTGAATGTTATTAGGCTAAAAGAAATACACATATAATTATCAAAGTCATAAACATTTTCCTACAAGTGAAAAACTAGTCAAATATGCAAACTTTGTGTTTTCCTTTTCCTAAAAGAAAAAACTCAATTATGGTAAGAAACTCATGACAAATACGAAACAAATCTCTCTATTGACCTAAATTTCTGATAAAATAATTTGTTTCAAGCTCATTCACATAATCTTCAATAACTTGCATCTCCTCTGCAATATATATATATATATATATATATATATATATATATATATATATATATATATATATCAACACAGAAAAACATCTTTGAAAATATTTTTCCCACATAAATCTTCATTACTATCAAATATGTTATGGCTAGAACTAAACCCGTCAAGGTGAACACTTATTTTTGACGTGGTTCAACCATTGGATCATTAAACCATTGAACCTGACTCTGATATCACTTGTTGGGACTAAACCAAACGAAGAAATATACCATAAAATACAAACATTTATCGTGGTTCGATCAACCGATATATATCCATAAAAAGAGATAAAAAAAAAATCAGTATATAAAAGAAAGTACAAAATCTTGATCACTCAAAATACAAAAAGATCCACACAAGTGTTAAAGTAATACTTGTGTCTCACACATTCTTCCCCCAGCTAGCTTCACACAATACACAAAATTCTCAAAACCTCCTAGGACTACATTATGTGCTACCAAGCTAGAATGAATAAACATCTATTTATGGAGTCATAATTTTGTTCCTACAAAAAAAAAAGAACTAGACAAATATGGAGACCGTGTTTACCTTTTCCTAAAAGAAAATCCAATTATGGTAAGAACCTCGTCATGGCAAATACTAAACAAACTTAGAGAGCGCTTTTTTAACTGAGAATTCCTCGTTCCATTTTGTGTAAATTTCCCTAACGACGAATATCAACTTTTAATCCTTATCTATTCCATTTCTCGAGCCTAAAAAAAAAACTATTTTCACAAAAATACCTCTTACTAGTATTAAGACTTTATTCTAAATTTTAATAATTAAAACCTATTCAGACCAAACCAGTTCTTGAATCTCAAAGATGAGATTATTTTTATCAAAGTATTAAATACACTTCTTGAGACTCACCAAAAACTTAACACTAGTCTTTGTTGGCTAATATTATTGTTTCAATTGCTCAGATGATGAATTCATGTTCAAGTAACAATTAATGGTCTTAGATTAATTAATATCATAAGCATAGCTCCTTATTGATCTAATTCCACCTAAAATATATATAAAATTGTGGTTTTGTCAAATTATTTTTTTTCAAAAAGTCGTACAGGAAGAAGAGAATAATTACTTTCTTCCAAATCTACTATTATTTTAATAATTTATTCTAGGGATAAATAATTATTATTTTCCTCTAAAAGGAAAATAATAAGAAAGGAGGATTCCTGGTGAGAAGCAAATCTTACATTTAGGCTTTTTTTTTTTGTCACATATTAATTGATTATCTTGTATTATTAAAACACATCTCAACTATTAGTTATTTTATTTTTCTATCTAAACGATGATGATGGTTAATAACGTCTAAGTTCATGTCAATTATGAGTTAGAGTCAAATTTCACACAGAACAACACATATGCGATCAAGTAAAGATATGTCAATTAACACCCCAATTATGTTGAATTTTCTGTACCCAAATTTTTTTACTATAAATAGATTTTAGATTTTTCACAGTACACTTAATTATTTCGATCCTAACAAATTAGTACCCCAATTTTTTTGTTAATTAATCTTTTCCAACCTCTTTTTAGAAATATTAAAACACGAATAATTAAAGAAACAATTTGACTCACTTCATTATTAAGAATAAAAATCATTCAATACATAAGCAAAACAAGAGATTTAATCCAAACATTAATCATAAAAAAAATTCATAAACAAAATTTAAGAATGAAATAATATACTATAATCTTAAACATTCAATACATAACAAGGAAACAAAGAAATGAGTAAAGGTTACAATTTTTTCTCATCAAATATGAAAAACATTTCCCCAATTATAGATTTTGCAATATAGGAAGATACATAAATGCATTCGATAAGTTATGATTATCATAAATTAACAATATAGGTATATGCTAATCTGTGTTAATAATAAAAGGATCGATAAACCATGACATAATATCAACCCTGTGAATCAGTAAAATGACATAACTCGTAAATTAGTTCATCAACTACCAAAAATGGTGATAGAGTTGTTGCTGAGTTGAACTACCAAAAATGTTGTTGGTATTAATTGGTGGGAACTCTCGAATTCTTTGAGTTTGATCTGGTACATTTGTTTGAAGACGATGCATTTTTCCTAATTTTTTGTAGCTCTTTGAGATTCACTTGAGGATCCGTGATGAATATTAGGTCTCCAATTGTTCTCACGACATCTCTGGGAAAAGAAAACATTTAAAAGGAGAGTTGGACTACGGAATATAATTTCATACAAGTCATTTTTAATAGAAAACTTTTTTATAGGTATTCGATGAACGATAAAAATCTTTTGAACTAAAAATTGGGCAATATTATTATTTCATTGAATAAACATAACAAAGACTGGATACTTGTACTAGATATTTGCTTCCTTGTAAGACCGGGCACATTCATTACTTTACAATGTATGTTGGATAATATTCTACATGTTCCATTATAACGTAATTTTGAGTTAATCACTACTTAAATATTTATATATAAAGTCAAGGTATATGTAAATACAATAATCACTATTTCGTAATCTCAAATAAATAACGTTAGCTATAAATATGAATTCTCATTATTTATATAGCTACATATATATATAGAAACAAATTGAAGATAAAATTAATTACTAGGAGAATAGTTAATTTCACACATATATTTATTGAATTTTATCTGTTATAACAATAATTTTGTTACAAAACAATCATTTATCGTATAACTATAACTAACAACAAGATCAACAATGGATAGTTGTCGTCTTTTGATAATAGATTAACGATAAATTTTATAGCTAATTATCTTTTTGTGGTGTATTAATTGAAACAACTGACTTTACCCTATATTTATAACAAGAAGTGAAAAATACAATTATAAATACTTACCAAGTGAGATTATATTTAAGGTTACAACTTGTGTCAAGAGTTTAAAATAACGTGAATATGATGAATTGACATCGATTATCATCATGTCAATTTTTTATTTTCTTTCATTTTAAAGTTAGTGAATAGAACATGAAAAAGAATATTATACACAAAAGTTATCATTTGGATATGTGTATTTCTCATTAAAATTCAATCATGACAATTCATATTGTGTAGCTACACTTTAATTTATGAAATAACACATATTGATCAACTTATATCATTAACGGTGTATCAATCCTACTAATATATAATATTATTTAGAGTGAATAAATGGATTAATATATAATAGAGAAGATTCTTATAGGAATATGATTCGAAAGAATCTATTCTGATTTATTTTTTGACTTGCCGAAAACATATAAACATTGAATATTTATCTCCATCAGTTTCAATTTATGTGACATATTTCGAATTTCGAAATTCAAACAAATTTATTTTTTATCGTAATTTTTTCGTATATCTTTTAATTATTTTGAACCATCAATTATTGAGACTTATAGTACTTTTTATGTAGTTTACAAATATATAAATTTCATTATTTTTTTTAAGATTTCATGAGAAAATCTCTATCAAATTTAAACTGTTTGACTCTCGAAAAGAGAAATATGTCATATAAATTGAAACAGATGAAGTACTATTAAAGCAAGATATAATAGGACAAAAAGTTTTAAGGTAAATTTATGTAAAAAGTTTTAAGATAAATTTGTTTTCATAAATAAGTAGTGAGAGTTTAAAAGATTTAACAAATTATTAAAAAGGAGTTACCAAAATATGAAACAAAAAATAAATGAGGAAAAAGTCATATGAAAAGGTTTTTCTTTTTTTTCTCATGAAAAACAAGTCTTTCCTTTTTTCTTGTCTACATTTAATAAAAGACAAAAAAAAATAGAAGAAAAAATCATGGAAATCACATGTCCCTATATAATTGTTTGTCTACATCGAATAAAAGACAAAAAGAAGTCTTCTCAGATAATAATGATAGTCAGATCATCTCTTATCATTTTTTATCTCACTCTTTTCTTCGCTCTCTTACTCTTATTTTGTATCTCCATCATCTAAGTGAGTTTATTTTCTTTCTAAAACGATATACAAAATTATAAAATTCAAAGATCTATGCTTTCAAAATCATTTATGAAGGACCTAATTAATTTTCTCCTCCAACACCATGTCACTCTAGGCCAATGACAAAGAATAAGTTTCCCTTTTATTTTTTGTACAAAAAAGGCAAGTGTGAAACATATGTATAAGTTGATATAATTAAAATTAACATAAAACGATCTCTCTAATGGTAAAAGAATCCGATAAAATTAGAATAATACATACTTTAACATAAAATTATTGAACCGCTTTGAAAAATCACACAAATTGTAATTTAGATACTTAATTTATCTAAAAGATCAAATAGATACTTTTACTATTATAATATACCCATTCATGAACACCTTATGCTGACATGATCAATATATATATTTATTGCAAATGCTTATGTTATGACATTATAAAATCACAATAAAAAGATTATTTCTTTAAGAAATTAAATTTTTGATTGACTTTTCTCCCAACAATCAAACTATACAACTTGGGGTTCATTAACTATTTCTATTAATATCAAAATTTAACATTGATTATTGGATATTATTTGATATTATTGAGGATGACATTATATTTATTAAGTAGTAATTACACTTCTTTAATAGTTGGAAGATTGTTTGACTCGTGTTCATAATTCAATAGTTCAAAAAGCCTCACACATTATGGGAAAATTAGGCGAGTTCGTAAATATTAAATGAGGCATAATTTAATCTAGTTATTGTCAGTAAATATAGTTTTAATTTTTTTTGCCATTAGTAATTTGGTTCACCACCTCTTTGTATACAGAACCAACAAAGCCTTCATCGGCCTTTGTATATAATTTTATACAAAATTAAATTTATCGCTCTCCTCGCTAACTATTTTTCTCTTAAATTCACTCTTCCACTTTCAACTTGAAATTCAAATTTCGCTTTCTCCCTTCAATTGTGTTATTAATTTTTGCGAGTAACCACTAATTTCTGGGTGAACCTCTTCTTCTTCTTTATTTCATTTTTTTAATTGTATATGTATTATGCTTGTTAATTTTCGGATAATATTTTTTCAAAATTCCCTCATTACTTATCAGATTATCAGTGTTTTTCAAAAACAAAAATGGATGATTCAACTCCATCTACGGGGATTACGAGAGGTATGTCATTGCATGTCAAAGTTGTTAATAATCAACATTCCTTTAACTTTAACTCAAGATTTTGGAGTCAATGAAGGGTCTATGACAGAATCCAAACAAATTCTAGAGGAAAATCTATTATTTTTTTTGGGTTAAAAGGATATTTTATATATAATTATGTAGTTACAACATCACAAGTACTAGTGATTACAGATAGATTGTCAAAACAAGCTAACTTATTACAAGCACACCTAGTAATTAGCTTAGTAGTAGAGATTCCTGCTTGATCTGCCTGTACTATAGCTATAAGCAGAGCCTGGAGGAGTTGATATATTAGTATCAGGTATGGACGATGTTAGCTTGGCACCCATCTTAGACAAAAAGTTTGCTACTTTGTTGGCTTGTCGGAAATTATGAATTGAGATCCAAGAAAAAAGTGATTCAATTGCGCTACAGAATGTCATCAACAATGCCAAGGCAAGCGACATTAAAATGGTTGAAGGAGGAAGCAAGAGGAAAGCCAAAGACAGTGATTCTGAGAAGGTTGTGTCTCTTCACTAGATCAGTACAAATACGAAAAACAACGGGTATTCGCTTAAACACAAATGTATTGAGATATTTATATATTTTGTTAGTTATATACAAAATTGCATGAAGTACTTAAGTCACAATTATATATAGATATTTTGTATATTTTGTTTGTTATATACAAAATTGCTTGAAGTATATGTATATTTTCTGCTTCAATCACAATTGTATATAGATATTTGTATATTTTGTTAATTATATACAATAGCATGAATTAAACAATATACAAACCTTACACTATTATATATACGGTTAGATTACACCAAAAAAATTATAAAATTAAAGCACACCCTCTTTATCGAATCATACGCAATTCATATATACAGTTGACATAGTAATTTTATACAATTACTTACATATATACAATATTATCAATTAAACAATATACAAACGGTATAACTTATATATACAATAAAATTACAAAAAGATATCAAATTAAGGCACACAGTTTTGTCGAATCATATACACTTCACCAATACAAATCGTGTCATTCAATTTTTCAAACCAAAAATTAGAATAGAATTGTTAATATACAATTTCTCTGATCTTATATAAATAAAAACAAATTATTGCGAACCTTAGAATGAACAACATAAAAATAATTAGTTTTCCAAAATTTCAGTTATATACTTTACAAATCAATTGTATATTCTTTTGTCCTGACATTGAATATACAAGAATATTTATTAATTGTATGCTTTAGTTGTTTGAGAAAATAAGTTGTTGTGGTGTTTCTATTGCTTTAGAACTTTTTTTGGAAAAATATTTAATTTTGGACGATTAGCTTGAATCATGGAATTATGTAATTTTCTGTTAGCGTATTTAGGCTCATGTATCCATTTATTAAAAAATATTGTATAAATTATTTAAAAAAATGTCATATACAAAACTAATGATTCATATCAAACTGAACTATACCTATGGAATGAAATTATATAAATATACCTATAAAGCGTTATTCATTAAATTTGTTTGTCATATATGAAATTTTCCCTTTACACCTTATATGTAGCTTCTCAAATGTGAAAATCAATCTTACACCTAACATTTTTCCCCTCAGACTAAGTTTCATAGCCCAATATCACCATGATCCATGAGTCAATTCATGAGATTACTAAATATGTCACCCATATCATCTGAGTATTTTATGGCAATCAAGCCTAACAATTTAGCTTCTTTTTTTTTATGTGTGCATCTCTATTAATTTCGTAAATGGATTAAATTGTTAATTTAAAAGAATTATATGATTTTTTTAATTTTTTCGTGTGTTTTAGCTCATAAATATTTTAGTAATATAATTTTCGGACGATTTCTTTAAGAAACTTGAAACCCTTCATAGGGAGTTAGAAGAGAAACACATACAAACTGAGAATTTTTAGAGTCCATTTTAAATATTCAGGGGCCAATTTATAGGAAATAGGGATCTTCTAAGTTCGTCCGTATTAACCCATCATATGAATTTCAAATGATTTCTTTGTGAAATCTTAAAGGAACCTACTACAGGGAGTTAAGGGAGCAACACATATAGTCTAACAATTTTAGAGTTCATTTTTGGATATTTAGGGGCCAATTTACAGAAATTAAGCGACTTTTACAGTGTTCTATGTGCGCATGTTAGCCCATTAATATTTTGGTGATATGACTTCTGCGAAACATTTATGGAACCCTCTATATGTAGTCGGGGGAGAAAGTATGTACAATCTCACAACTTTTAGAGTCCATTTTTGGCATTAAGGACCAATTTAACGAAATTACACAATTTTATCAGTTTTTCATGTGGGTTAGCCCATGAATATTTTGGAGATATGACTTATAAATGATTTCTAACCGAAATCTTTATGAAATCCTCAGTAGGGAGTTGGGTGGAGACGAATCGTACACTCTGGCAATTTATCGAGTCCATTTTGGACATTTAAGAGCCAACTTACATGAATTAGACGATTTTCTCAGTTTTTTCACGTGTTAGCCTTAGCTACTTGAATATATTTAGAAATATTTAGATTCCTACTTTGATCTTAATATTTCTCTCTTTGATTTGGAAAATTCTACTAAGTAGCTTTCATTGAAATTAAAATCATCAATCTTTTGCATGTAATTAAGCAATGAATAAATATGTAATATTCAGGTTACAACTCTAGTTCCCTTACAAGATTTATAAAAAAAAACAAGTTATATTTTCTTGCACTCTACATGTTTGATTAAATTACTAGCTTACAAAAGTTATACCACTTTTTAACTCCTTTATTAGAACTTTTTTTAAAAAATATTTCTAAAGAGATTATAGGGTCTAATAATGTATGATCACAAATTTTTCTACTTTTTTTTTTAACTTTGGTATCTGCTTTTGTCTATATGATGATAAGGTTAGTGGAAATGTGATGGAAATAGTTAGTTAAAGAAAGAACTTTGCTTTCTCTGTTTTCTTAAGAACTGAAAATTTTCATAATTTGTCCATTTTCATACTGAGAGTGAGAGATATTCCTAATTTTTTTTTGATATATATGGCTTATGCTGCTGTTACATCTCTTATGAGAACCATACACCAATCAATGGAACTTATTCGATGTGATTTGCAACCGTTTTATGTAAAGCTCGAATCTTTGAGAGCTTTTCTGGAGAAATTGTGTAATATAACGAGGGATCACGAGGGGTTAAGAGTGTTGGAAGTTGAAATGATAGAGGTAGCATACACAACAGAAGATATGGTTGACTTGGAATCAAGAAATGTTTTTTTAGCACAGAATTCGGAGGAAAGAAGCAGGGCTATGTGGGAGATTTTTTTCGTCTTGGAACAAGCACTGGAATACATTGATTCCACCGTGAAACAGTGGATGGCAACATCGGATAGTATGAAAGATCTAAAACCACAAACATGTTCAGTTGTCAGTTTATCTGAACATGCTGTTGAGCAGCCTGAGAATATAATGGTTGGCCGTGAAAATGAATTTGAGATGATGCTGGATGAACTTGCTAGAGGAGGAAGGGAACTAGAAGTTGTCTCAATCGTAGGGATGGGAGGCATCGGGAAAACAACTTTGGCTACAAAACTCTATAGTGATCCTTGCATCATGTCTCGATTTGATATTCGTGCAAAAGCAACTGTTTCACAAGAGTTTTGTGTGAGAAATGTACTCCTAAGCCTTCTTTCTTCGATAAGTGATGAACCTGATGATCAACTAGCGGACCGACTGCAAAAGCATCTGAAAGGCAGGAGATACTTGGTAGTCATTGATGACATATGGACTACAGAAGCTTGGGATGATATAAAACTATGTTTCCCAGACTGTAACAATGGAAGCCGAATACTCTTGACTACTCGGAACGTGGAAGTGGCTGAATATGCTAGTTCAGGTAAGCCTTCTCATCACATGTGCCTCATGAATTTTGACGAAAGTTGGAATTTACTACACAAAAAGATCTTTGAAAAAGAAGGTTCTTATTCTCCTGAATTTGAAAATATTGGGAAACAAACTGCATTAAAATGTGGAGGATTACCTCTAGCAATTACTGTGATTGCTGGACTTCTCTCCAAAATCGGTAAAACATTGGATGAGTGGCAAAATGTTGCGGAGAATGTAAGTTTGGTGGTAAGCACAGATCTTGAAGCACAATGCATGAGAGTGTTGGCTTTGAGCTACCATCACTTGCCTGTTGAATCCATCCCATTTTTTGGTCAACTTTAGCTATTCAATTGGTACAAGCAATTGTTAAAAAGGAATAGTAATTGGAGTTGAAAATTAAGACTTGGTAGTTGGCAAATTGGTAAGATTTGCAAACCATTTTTGACTTTGCTATTTTACCTATGTCATTAGTGACATAGGCATGGTTTTATCCTTCTATAAATAGAGCATTCTTGCTCATTTGTAGAACACACCAAGTTAGAGAGAAAAACCATTTTGAGAGCAAAGTGAGGTATTCCATAGACTATACAAGAAAATAGTCTGTGAAGAAAAATAGAGTGTGAGCGATATTTTAGTAAGACGGAAACCAAAAGAGTGTTGTTTCTTTTGAGTGTGTAGTAGTCACTTTGAGTATTGTATTCGTGACTACACAGTGTAAAATTCCTTACTATAGTGATATCAGTTGCTCCTCTTGGCCGTGGTTTTTTCCCTTATTTAGAAGGGTTTCCACGTAAAAAATTTGGTGTCGTTACTTTCCCATTTTATTTCCATTACTTTTACCATATATATTGTTGTGCTTGTCCGCGTTTTCCCAACAAACTGGTATCAGAGCCAAGGTTTTATCTGAGTATGCTCTGTGGTTGCAGCACAGTCTGAACTTCCACATCAGAAAAGATTTACTTTGATTTGCGATAACTATATTTTTTGGGGAAAACAATGGAAGCCAACACAAGTAGAATGGTTACTTTGAATGGTGTTAATTATGCCATTTGGAAGGGAAAAATGGAAGATCTGCTTTATGTTAAGAATTTTTACAAACCAGTATTTACCACTGTAAAGCCTGATAATAAAACAGATGAAGAGTGGAATCTGTTGCACAGACAGGTTTGTGGATTCATTAGGCAATGGGTCGACGATAATGTGTTGAACCATATTTCTGGGGAAACACATGCTCGAACCCTATGGGAGCATCTTGAAAGTTTGTATGCTCGGAAGACTGGCAACAACAAAATGTTCTTAATAAAGCAATGTTGAGTTTGAAGTATCATGATGGTTCTCCGATGACAGACCATCTGAATAATTTTCAGGGGATCATGAACAATTATCTGCTATGGGCATCAAATTTGATGAAGAAATTCAAGGCTTGCTTCTACTTGGTTCCCTACCAGACTCTTGGGAAACATTTAGAACGTCATTGTCAAATTCTGCTCCGGATGGTGTGATCTCTATGGATTCCGCCAAGAGTAGTGTCTTGAACGAAGAGATGAGAAGAAAAACTCAAGTTTCCTCTTCGTCGGATGTCCTGATAACTGGCCCCAGGGGGAGAAACAAAACTCGTGGTTCTCAGAATAGAGAACAAAATAAGAGCAAATCCAGAGGCAGACTTAAGATATTGAGTGCTATCATTGTGGTATGAAAGGGCACACGAAGAAGTTCTGCAGGAAGTTGAAGAGGGAGAACAAAAACAAAGAGGAAACTAAAGAAGATGGCAATGAAAATTGCCTAGCCACCGTTACCACCGAAGATCTTGTTACTATCCTTGATGCGGATATGATAAATATTGCTTGTGATGAGTCAAGCTGGGTTGTGGATACTGGTGCCGCATCCCATGTGACATCAAGGAAGGATTTTTTCTCTTCCTATACTTCTGGTGATTTTGGAACTTTGAGTATGGGTAATGAGACTGTTTCTAGGGTGGTTGGTATTGGTACAATCTGTTTGAAAACTAGTGTTGGAACTAAACTAGTTTTGAACAATGTGAAACATGCTCCTGATGTTCGTCTGCACCTAATTTCTGTTGGTGTTTTAGATGATGAAGGATATGTTAGTACCAACGGTGATGGAAAATGGAAGCTCATCAAGGGTTTCTTGGTTGTGGCTCGTGGTAACAAACGTCGTGGTCTATATTGGACTACGGCCTCTGCTTGTGTTGATATGGTGAATGCGGTTGAGAGCGATAGCTCTTCAACATTATGGCACAAGAGGCTTAGCCACATCAGCGAGAAAGGACTTAATGTTCTAGCCAAGAAGAAATTATTGTCAAATTTCCAAAGTGCTAAATTAGAAAAGTGTGAGCACTGCTTGGCTGGTAAACAAAATAGAGTTTCCTTTAAGTCCTACCCCCCTTCGAGAAAGACAGAGATGCTTGAGTTGGTGCACTCTGATTTATGTGGTCCAATGAAGACAAAGACATTAGGTGGTGCACTTTACTTTGTCACTTTCATTGATGATTGCTCGAGAAAACTTTGGGTCTATGTCTTGAAGACTAAAGACCAAGTGTTAGGTGTCTTTAAGCAGTTTCAGGCTTCAATTGAAAGAGAAACTGGAAAGAAATTGAAATGCATTCGTACTGATAATGGTGGTGAATATTGTGGACCATTTGACGAATACTGCAAGCATCAAGGTATTAGACACCAGAAGACTCCTCCCAAGACTCCTCAGCTTAATGGTTTGGCTGAGAGGATGAACAGGACCTTGATGGAAAGAGTTAGATGTTTGCTTTCTGAAGCAAAGTTGCCGAACTCATTTTGGGGTGAGGCTTTATTGACCGCTGCACATGTTATTAATCTATCTCCTGTTGTTGCTTTGCAAAGTGATGTACCAAATAGTGTTTGGTATGGAAAGGATGTTTCCTATGACCATTTGAGAGTATTTGGTTGCAAAGCTTTTGTACATGTGCCAAAAGATGAGAGGTCAAAGTTAGATGCCAAGACAAGGCAATGCATCTTCATTGGATATGGCCTAGATGAATTTGGTTACAGGCTATATGATCCAATTGAAAAGAAACTTGTGAGAAGCCGTGATATTATTTTCATGGAGAATCAAACAATTGAAGATATTGACAAAGAGGAGAAGGTAGAATCTTCAAGTTTTGATGGTATAATTCATCATGATGACGTTCCTCACACAAGTGTGCATGATGTTGTTGGGCTTGATAATCATAGTGACGCCCAGAATCATGTATCAAATCAATATGTTGATGTTGATAATAACAATGATATTTTTATTGATGATCCTATTGCTCATGAAGTTGTGGACGAATCAAATATTCCGCTTCGGAGGTCCACAAGACAACGGTTTCCTTCCTCCCGTTATTCATCCAATGAGTATGTGTTACTCACTGACGGGGGAGAACCTGAATGTTATGAGGAGGCCATGGAAGATGAGCACAATGATCAATGGATTGAAGCCATGCAAGATGAGATGAAGCCTTTGCATGAGAACCACACTTATGAGTTGGTAAAATTGCCCAAGGGCATGAGAGCTTTGAAGAACTTGTGGGTATAAGCTCTTTCTAAAGAAGATGAAGATACCTTCTTCCAGTAAATGGGACTGGAGGGGGAGATTTGTTGAATCCATCCCATTTTTTGGTCAACTTTAGCTATTCAATTGGTACAAGCAATTGTTAAAAAGGAATAGTAATTGGAGTTGAAAATTAAGACTTGGTAGTTGGCAAATTGGTAAGATTTGCAAACCATTTTTGACTTTGCTATTTTACCTATGTCATTAGTGACATAGGCATGGTTTTATCCTTCTATAAATAGAGCATTCTTGCTCATTTGTAGAACACACCAAGTTAGAGAGAAAAACCATTTTGAGAGCAAAGTGAGGTATTCCATAGACTATACAAGAAAATAGTCTGTGAAGAAAAATAGAGTGTGAGCGATATTTTAGTAAGACGGAAACCAAAAGAGTGTTGTTTCTTTTGAGTGTGTAGTAGTCACTTTGAGTATTGTATTCGTGACTACACAGTGTAAAATTCCTTACTATAGTGATATCAGTTGCTCCTCTTGGCCGTGGTTTTTTCCCTTATTTAGAAGGGTTTCCACGTAAAAAATTTGGTGTCGTTACTTTCCCATTTTATTTCCATTACTTTTACCATATATATTGTTGTGCTTGTCCGCGTTTTCCCAACATTGCCTTCTCACCTAAAACCGTGTTTTCTATATTTTGCAATTTTCGCAGAGGATGAACGGATTTCTGTAAATAAACTTGTTGAGTTATGGGCCGTAGAGGGGGTTTTGAATGAAGAAGAGGGAAAAAGCATAGAAGAGGTGGCAAAAACATGTATAAATGAACTTATAGATAGAAGCTTAATTTTCATCCACAATTTGAGTTTTCGTGGGAAAATAAAGAGATGTGGAATGCATGATGTGACCCGTGAACTCTGTTTGAGGGAAGCTCGAAACATGAATTTTGTGAATGTTATCAGAGGAAAAAGTGATCAAAATTCATGTGCACAATCCACGCAGTGTTCCTTTAAGAGTCGAAGTCGGATCAGTGTCCATAATGAGGAAGAATTGGTTCGGTGTCATAACAGTGAGGCTCATTCTATTATCATGTTGAGTAGATTCAGATGCTTCACACTGGAATTGTCTTTCAAGCTAGTAAGAGTACTAGATCTTTCTTTGACTAGACGTCAAATTTTTCCCAGTGGAGTACTTCCTTTGATTCATTTGAGATACCTAGCTTTGCGTTTTTATCCTCGCTTACAGCAGTATACAGGAATCAAAAAAGATGTTCCCTCATCAATAATAGACATTCCTCTATCCATAACAAGCCTATGCTATCTGCAAACTTTTAAACTTTACTGTCCATTATCCAATGATTGTGCTTATCCTTTCATATTACCATCGGAAATTTTGAAGATGCCACAATTGAGGAAGCTGAGTATGGGCTGGAATTACTTGCAGAGTCATGAGCTTAGAAAGAACAGATTGGTTTTGAAAAATTTGCAATACCTCAATCAATTGAATCCTCGGTATTGTACAAGGTCTTTTTTTAGACTATTTCCCAATTTAAAGAAGTTGCAAGTATTTGGCGTCCCAGAAGACTTTCGCCATCGCAAGGACCTGTATGATTTTCGCTACTTACATCAGCTTGAGAAATTGGCATTTGGTATTTATTATCCATTTGCTGCTTGCTTTCTAGAAAGCACTGGACCTTCAGGTTCTACTCCGAAAGGTCCTCTATGTTTTCAGACGGAAACATTGCACAAAGAGACATATTTTGGGGTAACTGCACCTCCAGCTGATGTTCCAACTTTATTCTTACCTCCTCCAGATGCTTTTACGCAAAACCTCAAGAGTTTAACTTTTAGGGGAGATTTCTTTTTGGCATGGAAGGAGTTGAGCATTGTCGGAAAACTACCCAAACTCGAGGTCCTTAAACTATCAGACAATGCCTTCACAGGCGATGAGTGGGAAGTAGTTGAGGAAGGGTTTCCTCGCTTGAAGTTCTTGTTTCTGGATGACATATACCTTCGGTACTGGAGAGCTAGTAGTGATCACTTTCCGTACCTTGAACGACTTTTTCTTAGATATTGCTATAATTTGGATTCAATCCCTCGAGATTTTGCAGATATAACCACTCTTGCTCTTATTGATATATGTAACTGTCAACAATCTGTTGGAAATTCCGCAAAGCAAATTCAACAGGACATTCAAGACAACTATGGAAGCTCTATCGAGGTCCATACTCGCGAGCTTTTTGTAAGACGTCTTCTTCCTGGATTTACAATAACATTTAACTTATCATCATAGTAAGCTCGATACAGTAATATGGATAATAGCTTTAGTAAGTCAGTTACACCAATGGAACAAAAGTTCTTAAGGCTGTCTTTGTGTTTGCTTTGAAACCTTCCAATATTGTGTAACTTTTAATACCTGCATGCTCATTCTTGATTTCAGGAAGTGTAACATTTCATTTTTCATCTTTTGTGGCTAGCATTTTCGATAGTGTGACAACAGATGAAGATCATGATGATGATGACGACTTTGAGAAAGAAGTTCCTTCTTGCCGCAATAATGTGTAAGTTCTTATACCTGCATGCTCATTCTTGCTATAATGTTCTCTTGTTCCTTAACTATGGGACATCTAACATATCATTTTCCATTTTTTGCGCCTTTTTTCTCTCTGCAGCAAGTAGTTAAGGTGTTCTGAGGACTAGCCAGTTCTCTGAAATAAATGTCAAATCAGAAGCCAAATGTGTGAGTGTTTGTTTTGTTCGTTTTCATTTTCTTTGAAAAGATTCTGCATAAGTAGTTAAGGTGTTCTGAGGACTAGCCAGTTCTCTGAAATAAATGATACATATATACTGTATAGGCCAGAACAGGCTCCAGTAACTTGTGTTTCCTTTCTTGGGAGTCCTCAATCTACCTCGCGAAGGAAGACAGAAGGCTAAATCCAGTGGCACCAGCAACGTTAAGAAAAACTAGGCCACAAGTAGAAAGGTGTAATATTTAAGAGACTACTCGTGTCACGATAGGTGTACGAACCAGTAATGTTATCCTCTCTTGCTTTTTCTACTCGAATATTAAGGAATTCACTGTGCTTATTCCACAGGATCATTTTTTAAAACTTTTACCAGAATTATCTTACAAAAGTCATACACCAATGAAGCAAATCTTAAAAAAGTACTCATTCACTGTTATACTGAGAGATTCTTCTTTGTTTATGCACAAAACTCTCCGTATTCTAGAGAAAAATTTTCCTCCATACCAAACACACCCTTAAACTTGAGCTGGTTAGAGAGTAGAGACCACTACATGGATTATGGACCTAGCTAAAAGAAAGACCTTTTGGTTGAAAGATAAGCTTAGGAAATTTGCAAATTCAGAGACACTCTCTGTCACCTTGACACAAGCATACTCCGCGACCCCAACTTTTGTTGAGTTTATTATTGCTAGACCATACTACAATTGTATTTGAATTGGATATTATCAATATACTGCTTAAAGTCCTTTGTTTAAACTAAAAATTTTGTTTTATTTTTCTGAAGAGATTAGTGTAGGGTCTAATAATGAATGCTCACAAAATTTTCTACTTTTTCCAGTTAGAATCCTGTCTTATTTTTTTTTAACTTTGGTCTCTGCTTTTGTCTACATGATGATTAACAGTGAGGCTCATTCTGTTATCTTATTTGGTAGATTCTGACGTTGCATGAGGAGTACTTTCCGTTCAAGCTAGTAAGAGTTCTAAATCTTGCTGATAATAGCTGTCCGTGCCTTGAACGACTATTTCTTGATAGTTGCAGGTTTTTGGACTCAATCTCTCAAGATTTTGCAGATATAACCACACTTGCTCTAATCGATATAAGAAACTGCCCACAATCTGTTGGGAATTCCGCCAAGCAGATTCAACAGGACATTCAAGACAACTATGGAGGTTCTATCGAGATCCATATCCGTCAAGCTTTGTAAGACATCTTCTTCCTTGATTTACTTCATTTTTCTTACCTAAACGATGGTGATACTTCAGGTAAGAAAACCTTTTGATAATCATTATGAGTCAACCCTTTAACACTTTTTTTGGCTTTAAGAGATTAAAGTGAGTTACAACCATGTTGCCTAATCTATTTTTTATCCATATCAATCCAATCCATTTTCAGTCCGTCCAAATCTGTCACTTGTCACCACTAGAAAAAAGGAACAACTCATAGTTAATATGTGTTTTGATAAATAGTTGATAATAGTTCAGGTAAGGACCTCGCTCACCTAATAGTTCACAAGTTATAAAGTAATTTTCTGATGGACAACATCCATGTACAAAGTACAATGAGGAAAAAGGTCCATACAACTTTGCTCTTTGAATGAACTGGTGTGCATCCTATTACAATCGTGACTAAACATGTAATATACACATGCAAAATACGTGTCCAGAACTAGTAATAAAATAATTATAAGTTGCTTTAATGAGTTAAATGGCACCTATAGTGTAAAAGTTCTTACGTTGTCATTGTATATGATTTAAATCCTTCCAATATTGTGTAACTTGCTATACTTGCTTAATATTTCATTTTTCTTCTTTTGTTTCAACAGTGAGGAATCAAATGACGATGACCGCGATGATGAAGATGACGATGATGACGACCTCTAAAAGATGGTTTGTAAATTAGCCTACTCAAATTTTATATCTTGTTTAAGAATCAAGTAATAAAATATTGTCTTATTTTGTCAAAATGAACAAGTAAAAGTGGATATTTATTTTTAGCAGTAAAAAGAAGTATAACGGGAATGAAAGGGATACTTCTTAAAAGATATGTCAAATCAAATGAACAAATAAAAATAAACACCGGCCGCAAGGAGTATTTGATAATTATGGAGCAACATATTCTGTGTTTCCTTGTCAAAATAGTGTATGAATATTTTGTTCGTCCAATAAATATTTTTTTCGTTATCAGGTTTATATTTATTGAATTTAAAAAATATTTTTAAGATCGAATTTTTAATTCCTAAAATGTCAAGTAACTTTTTTTAAAAAAAATCTTACCAATACTAAAAAAAAAAAACTCAATATATTCCTCTTTTATTTAGATAGCAAAGGAATACAAGTGGGATTATTTAAATAAAGGTACATCAATCAATATTAAATCGCAAAAGTGAGAGATATATTTTTTTTTTCCTATTAATTATTCCCTTCATCTCATAAGTGTCACTTTAATTAAAAAAATTATCCAAAATATGTTTTACTTTAAAAATTCAATCCAAAAACTATACTCTTGTATTAAAGAGCTATTTCTTTTTAATAGTGTTCAGTTTTAAAAAAAAATTGACAAATAAAGATAACTTAGTAAATTATATTACCTTAGCTATTTGTTATTTTCCTTAATGAGTTTTTAAATGAGTTATACCACATATTTTGAAATGACGAAAGTATTTTTTTTTAAAATAACTTTTTTTTTATATTATAACTTAAATCGTATCACTTGTATACATTTATCTTGTGCATTCAGCATTACCACTATTTTTTGCATGTCCAAATTAGTATCAACCAACCTATGAGTAATCATATATAAGAAATCTATTTTATTTGGAAAAGAAGGAAGAAAAAAGTAATTTTTTGTGTGTGTGGACATCAATTTAGTGAGTCCCGAGCCTAAAGAGTAAAAAATATTGATAAAAATTTCAAAAGGGTAAATAAAAAAAAAATTAAATCAAAATGATAAAATCGCTGGTGCGTTAAGGTAAAAGCGATTTGTAAAATTTATTTTTTTTAACAAATCGTCGCAGACTTTTTTAAAATTGTAAATCGCTGCCTATGCAGCGATTTTACTTAAAAAAATATTTTTTATTATTTTTTGAAGTAAATCGCTGCCTTGGCAGCAATTTTACTTCTTTTTTTTTTTTTAATTTTGAAGTAAATCGCTGCCTTCACTTAATTTTTTTTATTTATTTTTTTAATTTTGAAGTAAATTAACATGTTAAATTTGTAAAAAGAAAAAAATCACACGCATGTTAATATTTATTTCTGAATGTGAAATGTGAATTTGAAAGTTTGACAATGTGAATTTTTTTGTCTAATAAAAATTTATTTACGACAAAAAAATTTAAAAAAAAATTAAGTCAAATCGCTGCTAAGGCAGCGATTTACTTCAAAATTTTAAATTTTTTTAAGTATAATCGCTGCACAGGCAGCGATTTACAATTTTTTTTTAAAAAAATCATTTACAAAATCGCTGTCTTGGCAGCGATTTGTTAAAAAAAAATAAATACAAATCGCTGCTACTCGCTACATCACCAGCGAGGAAAGAATGAGTTTGAAAGAAGGGTTTATGCATATTGAAGAAAATGTTTGTATTCTCCTCTTCTTCTAGAATCTTAGTCCTCATCTCCATTCTTCTTCTAGAATCTTAGTCCTCATCTCCATTCTTCTTCTATCTTTAATTACTTGTTATTTCAATATTTTCATTGTAATTCGATAGTTTGATTATTTCAATTAGAATCTTAAGGTTGTAATCATGTTCTAGTGCTCTAATTAATATAGTGAGAATTTCGGTTTGTTACATTGGTGCTTTCATCGACGTACTCTAATGGAAGTGGTAGTTTTAGATCGATTTAGTGGCAACGCTGATCCAGAGGAATGGATTTACAAGGCAGAGCGGTACTTTACTTTTCTAGGTTTCTCTGAGGAACACTGGCTGCCTCTTCCTTCCTTCTATCTTGATGGTGAGGCCCTTGAGTGGTTCCGTTGGATGTTTCGCAACAAACCGTTTTGATTTAAAAGATCTTTTATATACCCTTTGGGAATTTTTCTAAATATTTTTAATCCTTTAGGCTTGGGACTCTCATTTAGTTGATACTCTATAAAAAGTGAATTGAAGTTTAATTTGTTACATCACTTAAGAATTCTATATCCTTTAAGAAAATATTAATTTTATTCATCGCAATCACGTTTGTATACCATAACGATAGTATTTTATATTTGAACTAATGACTTACTTTTTCTAAACACTAGAGATCGAAAAGGATTGAAATGTGTCATTGAAAGACTTTACAATAACAAAAATCATGAGTTGTGAAGAGTGTAGAGGAGGTAGGATGAGCAATTGGTTGAGATCTAGTATGAATCGTATATATATAATAATTATAGTGTTAGTGGCTCACTCAAAATTTTCTTATTTGATATTGATCTATTAATTCGATCTTAAATATATGCGAAAAGGTAATCAAAATAAAAAGGAAATAGATTCTTCTATCTTTTATCACTTATTATTTATATGATAAATGTTAAAATCACCTTTCGATTAATTTATGTGTTTACTTATTTAAAAAATTCAAATGAAGTTCTAATTTTGCCACGGATTAATATACTATGTATAATTTAATGGATTCTTTATGCTATCTTATTTATAATTATTCAAATTTACTTTATTATCTTTAGCATAATTTTTGATATAATATATTATCTTTAGAATAATAATATCTGATTGAATAGGATAGGATAGAATTGCTTCCAAGTAAACAAAAAAATAACAAGTTGACAAAAGGTGCTATTTTCGAGACACATGTAGTATTTTAATTATATAATATATGTGCAGACTCGTACTTTGTTTAGTTTTATTTATGTGATTTTGTTTATATTTTAGAAACTATATTATTTTATTATAATTAAAAATAATTAAATTTTAATTGTTTTATTTTTAATTAATAAAATGGATTACAATCACAATATTTTAAATTATAACTTTTATACATTTTTTTACTTTAAATATCGTGTCAATCCAAATAATACTAAAATCAAATGGAACGAATTAATTATTTCTTTTATTTTTTTGGTTACACCGTCCATGTGTATAATGTATTCTCTTATCCTCCACTATGTCTATTCACTCTTTAGTTTGAATCTAAAATTTAGGGTTTAGAAGCTTCTATAATAATTTTAAATTAATATATAATAATAATTAAATTTACGTGTACCTATACATATATATTGTATTGCAAGTTTTATAATTCTAATCAAATCGATATATATATTTAGATTTTCTTAAAGAAAAAAATTGTGTTTTAACAATAATATCATGCATCAGCGTCATTCTGAATTTTTACGCGTAGTACCCTAAAACTTTATAAGTGGCTATTTCAATATTTCAATGAAAATTTATTTTTCATTATATATTTTCTCAGTAAGTTAGTTTACTAAAATAAAAATAAAAATAATCACATTTTATAGCATTAATTTTTCATTAATTCACGATGAAAAACCGTCTATTTTCTTTATAGTGTGAAACTATAGTACTTGGATGTGGCTATGTGTGTGAAGGCCATCAAGTGGTAGCTCCTTGTACGCAACTAGTGCTACTTTTTATTGACTAAAAGTTATTTTCTAGATTAAGATTCCTTATCATGGGGCCTAGTTTGTTATTAAAACTAATATAAGGTCCTAATAATAATCATATTTCTAATATGATAATTGATAAACTTATACTTGTTTAAATTAAATAGATAGATAAAATATGTGTTTGCACAAAACTCCCCTCACTTAAACATGATCCATTAATGTATATTTTTCGACTTTATTAAATCACTTAATTATGATTATGATGTATGTGATAGTTCATCTGTCCTAATTTATATAACACAGTTATTTCAATCTGATATAAAAAGAATATCATATTTCAATGATTGAAAAAACTTCAAATTCATCTATTATTCTTAATGACATGATTTATAACAACACAAATGATTAAAGATTTTTTTACACCACATATTTTAAAAGTCTTCATTTCCTTGTTAAATATTATATCAAATCAAACAGTATCGCGTAAATTAAGATAAAGTGAGTAATATGATATAGTGTTGTTTAATAATGTGTAGGGCCTTTTCTTTTTGGCCATGCCCATTTAATATGATATATTGTTGCAAACTACTATTCTTGTCCTTATAAATTCTCACTTCTAATTGTATTCCATCTATTCTTCAATCTTGCCAATCACCAAAATAAATCAATACCAAGAGAGACAAATATGGCCTTAGAACAAATTTTTCAAGAACAAATAGTAGAAACTACGTTTGATCAACGCGATATTTCCTTTGAAAAATGGAAGACAAATGATCTCAACAAACTTGAAGAAAATTCACATGAAGGTTTCGAATGCAACATTTGCCTAGATCTTGTACATGATCCTGTTGTTACATTATGTGGTCACCTCTATTGTTGGCCTTGTATCTACAAATGGATACATTTTAACACCTTATCATCTGAAAACATAGATAACGAACAGCCAAAATGCCCTGTTTGCAAAGCTGAAGTCTCACAAAAAACATTGATTCCACTCTATGGTCGCGGTCTAGCTACAAAAACATCAACCAAAGCCCTGAATCTTGGTATAGTCATACCACAAAGACCTCCTAGTCCGAGATGCAGGAGTCACGGACTAGTTATGCCTCCATTATCTCATCAATCTCATGGTGATCATCGAAATCATACAACTGCAGAACATATGCTAAGTCCTGGTGGCACGACAACAGGGGAAATTGTTTATGCACGAATGTTTGGGAACTCATTGAATACAAATTTGTATACATATTCAAGTTCATATAGTCCAAGGTTAAGAAGACAACTATTACAAGCAGATCAATCACTTAGTAGAATCTGTTTGTTCCTATGTTGTTGTTTAGTAACATGTCTTCTCTTGTTTTGATCATGTTCATACAATGTAATTATATTTAGTAACGCGATATATGATATGAATATACATCTTTGATCAATGTAACATATGATCACCTGGATTTGTATAGTTAACAATATGAATTTTGAGATAGACTCAATCGAAATTGAAAGGATGAATCAAATCCTTTCAATCATAAAGGGTCTAAGAAGGATTATGATTTATTTTTTTTAACTTTTAAGGAAAATTTAAGGAAAACTGGACTCAATGTACAAGTACAATAATAATAATAATAATAATAAATAAAAAAAAGTAGTTCTGATCACTTTAACCAAGGTTTTGATTTGCGATATCTATTTTAATAAGTAAAAATTTAAATAATCAATCTTATAATATCGAAAATGATTTCTAAAACTTTCCTCTGTAGAAATATGGAAGGTTCTATTAAGAAAAAATCCCACTTAAGAGACCAATATCATTTTATAGCACATCTTAGTCAACCTTTTTCGTTTTATTTATTTATTTAATTTTGGCTTAACACAAAGTAAATAAAAATATAATAACTTTTAAATTATATGATATCAGACTAAAAATATGTAAATATAAAAAAATTTTTTATGAAATATTCAAATTAAAACAGAAAGAATAGTTTTCACATCTACAGAAAATAATGAATTTTCAAAGATATAAGCACGAGGATTGAAAAACAAGCATTCAAAATCAAGGCATCAACATGTCAAAGAGAACCAGGCATAGGCCACCTTTCTTTTTCGAAATTTGCATTAGAGCCTTAATTAAATCTGAATTGCATAATACAGGTCATTTGAGAGTGACGTTCTCAATAAAATTTTCTTTATACGCAAAACTCAAACTGAAATTTCTAAAAATCGAACAGTTTCACTACTGACACAACGAATGTTGATAGGCATATGCCACCTCTATCTCATAAGCCAACTTGTCATTATCTTTTTGGCTAGGTTAACAACAGCAAGTGCTGGTGGGTGGTGATTGACATGATGGCTGCCGTCTGTGGAGGGTGATGGTATAGAACATTCCAAATATGGGTATGTTTGATGTGAGATAATTGAAAATTGCTTATGGTGAGAAACATCTTATTTTAATAAATTATCTATTTTTAATACTTTGAAATTATTTGTTATCATGTGACACTTATGATAATTGTTGTATAGGTATGAACACCTAAACTTGGTTTCACATTCGATGTTAATGTAACGAATAAATTTTAAAGGTGTCTAGATGATTATTTTATATATATATGTTGGAGAGTTTAGCATGTAGAGTGGAAATGAATTGAGTTAAAGTGTCTATACGTGCATATACATAATGATATAATTGAAATATTTAATTGTAAACGGAGGCCAAATTTGAATCAGTTTAAGAAATTATGCCCTTCGAACTAGTGGTTTACAAGTTGATAACAATATTCAATTTCAATTCATCTTTTTATTTTAAAAAAAATAATTCAAATTTCACAATAAAATATGAGAAAACGTCCAAGTAAACTTAAAAGGTATATATTTGATTGTATGACTGATAACTTATGTTTTATTTGGTAAAAAATGATAGATATCTTCAACAATTGTCTATAGATTTCCACTTAATAAAGTTAGTGTAACACTAGGGAAGCATTTTAAAAAAATTGTTGTCCACTTTGATAAGTTGATATGCACCTAATCCAACATCACATATACTACATAGAAATGATTGTAATTAGCACTAAATCTTATATAGGTAATAATAGGTTTACACTTTGTTTCGATAATTGTTATTCATTGTTTCATAATATATTATATTATATTGTACTATAGATATAATGTTTGGTTAGACTGTATTGTTGTTGTATAGGAACACACCAAATCAGTTATTTTATAAAATGAAGGGTTTCACTTTTCATTATTACGTAACAATGAAATTTAACAATATAATACATTTTAAATAATAATCAAAACAAATATTATATGTATGGTAATAATATAATGAGTAACAATGACCCAAACAGAGTGTTAATAATTTAATGGTCTATCATTTTCACACTAATAAATAACATTGAACTTTAAATTTTCAATATGATCAACTAAAGCATCTAGATGTAATATATGCCTTGTTACTATCATTTTGAACCACACATTATACGTATACCAATTATTGTAAATGTGCAACTTTCTTTTCTTCAAATATAAAAATGACTTTTGTTCCATTGATAATGTCATAAAGCATCATATTCTTCTTATCAAAGCTAGTGTTTCACCATTCCCATGTTCTTTTTACCAATCACAAAAATATTGTCATGTTCCACTATCATTACATAATGGCCCCAAAGAATCTTCTACCACATATAATTCTTTCAAATGTTATTTTTATGTGTTTTAGTTTGGACGAATATAAAAATGACAGATTTCTCACATACTTACTCAAGCTAAGGCGTAAAAGTTATTCTGAAAATCATTATTATAAAAAAAAAAAAAAAAATGCAGCAAGATAAGTCTATGCTTCAAAAGGCAGACTTATTTGAACAAATCCAAAAAATTCCACCTAGCTACAACCCATCTTTAAAAAAAAATTTTAAAAAATAATTATATTTTATATATTTCAATTATATTAATAAAATAATTTAGCTGAATAATACGTATGAATAAGTTTTACTTTAGATCACTTGAAGTATAAATAAGTTATAGTCAGACTTACTTCAATAGTCAAATATATTTTAATTCAAGTGTCCTCGATCAGAATCACTTACTTAAACTTATCAATCTAGATATGTTAAAACAATATATCTAGATTGAATTGTGTTGTCGGATTAGAAAAAGTAGAAATTGTTTTTAATTGAAATAGGGAGAAAATAATAAAGAAATGACCTTACTTACCTTAAAGTAAAAAAAAAATAAAAAAAATAACTAGTTCAAAAGTAAACCAATCCCTTGGATTAATAAAAAAAAACACAAATTCATATATATTATAATAAACCATGTAAAATAAAAACAATGTACATAATAGTTTCTATTAAAAATATATGAAAACTTTAAAACTTTTCAAATAACAGAGGAACTAGTTTTCTTTCCAATAATGACCCTAGTAGATTCTTGTTAACCTAAAAATGCAGATACAGCAGCAAAAACAGAGAAATATGAAATCGAAGAAATGGCAGAAATAGTTGAATTGCAGAGAAATTCAGCAAATTGGGTTAAGATAGTTGACGATATAGTGAGAATAGAGAAGAAAATTTTCCCCAAACATGAATCTTTAGCTCGATCTTTTGATGAAGAACTGAAAAAAAAGAATTCTGGGTTACTCTACATTCAATTTGGTGAAGAAATTGCTGGTTATGTTATGTATTCTTGGCCTTCTTCACTCTCTGCTTGTATCACTAAATTAGCAGGTTTGAACAAAAAAAAAAACTTTTCATTTTGTTTAATTTTAGGGTTTGGTTCGATTTTTCAGTTATTTCATGTGTTTGAGATACTATCGTGCTGCAATTATCAATTAGGATTTGATTCATTGCTATTTAAGTGTGTTTATTGGAATTTGCAGTGAAATTGTTGTAGATAACTTGTAAAAAACTTATCTTGAGCCGAGTGTCTATTGGAAACAGTGGCTCTTAACTTATTTTGAGTCGAGGACCTATTGAAAATAACGAGGTAGAGGTCAGGTCATATATAAAAGAAACTACAACAACATAGCTAGTGGAGTTTTCTAATAGGGAACTTTCACATATAGCTAATTAATCTTTATAACTATAGTTTGATAATTACAATTTGTAGCTACATGTTATATGAATGAGAGAGGCGAGTGAGACTGGGAGAGAGGGGGAGAAAGGTGAATTGTATATGTATATTGGTTAGATAATTGTATACTATACATATGTATTTGTATATATGGCAAGAGAGATTGGGAGAGGGAGGAGAGAGGCGAGCGAGATCGAGAGAGGGAGGAAAGAGGCGAGCGACATAGGGCAGAGAGTGGGAGAGAGGTGAATTGTATATGTATATAATTGTATATTATATACATATACAATTGTAATAGCTAGTGGAGTTTTCTAATATGTGTAACTTGTGAGTTGTGGCTAAGCATGTCAATATTTGTGAAAGGATTTGTGAATCGTTAGAATTTCAGATACTTTGTTGCGAGAAGCATTATTGTGCTTGGAATTGTAGTTGATACTAGTTTATGAAGTTCGGATCAATGTGACTTACAGTTAGGTCGGGATGATGAACTTTTGCGTGATGAGGTAGAATTCGTAGGATTGGATAGGACCAATGTGATTTATGATAGGAAGTTATGATCATGCGGAACTCGAATGTGACTCTTTGTTAATGTTTTCTCGTATGAGAAAGAACAATCGGGAGTGTGAATGTGACTATAGTTTGAGCATTCAAAAGATAAAAATATCTTTTCGGGTGCAGTTCATCTACAAAAAAGTTGGCTTTATGCCTGAATTCATTTGCCGAACAAGTTCTGATCTCTATGAATAGAGAGGTAGGAATAATTGTTTCTGCTGTTTCAACGTTTTTTCCTGTATCTCGATAGGATGAAAGTGCAGCATTTCTAAATTAGAGAGGTGTTGCGTAGTTTTCCCCTCCGAGCTAGCTGATATGTTACTATTGAGGAAACAACAGACCTTGAAATAGCTAGCTGTTACTTTTAAGGAATTTTGCAGGAGAGTTTAGTTATATCTTTCTTTGATTGTCATCATATTGAATCGCTATAGGGAAAGGCAGAATGTGAATTGATATTCTTAGTAAATATCCCCGATAAGTCAAGTGAAACATTGTCCGTCATTGCATAGAAGAGAGAACCATCTTTCATGTGATGTTTATTTTTCAGAAGAATTGCTTTCGTTCTCTCTGTTGTTATAAACTTTTTATCGTGATGTTTATGCCCGTCTCTCTTGTTGTTCACTGGCCTGACTGAATCAACACAAGTCAAAAACGAGATTCATATTCCTTCTGTTTTGGTATTTTTCGTTTATATACTGATGCATCGTTCTTGAGGAATACATCAGTGAAAGAGAACTACAGGGGACAAGGCCTCGGAGAAAAATTACTGAAGGCGGCAATGCAGAAATGCAGAACAAGAAACGTTCATCGGATATCGCTTCATGTAGATCCTACAAGAACTGCAGCCATGCAGCTATACAAGAAACTCAGTTTCCAAGTGGATACTCTTGTGGAGGGCTATTACTCTTCAGATAGAAATGCCTATAGAATGTATTTGGATTTTGACATGGAATAATAGCAATAATGATATAAAGAGAAAATTTTATCTTCCCATGATCCTGCAGATGTCTCATATTCTTTTTATGTAAACATCAACAATGTTAGGGCGATTCAAAATTGAATCGAAATTAAGTTATTGGTTTACCAGTATTGGGTTATGGTTTAGCGGCTTTGATAATAGTTTTGATTATTTTCTATTATTATTTATTGAGTTATCGATTCTTAACGGTTTAAGATTTTTTCTTAACGGGTTAACTGATAACCCGATAGTAAATTAAACAATTATATTTATACCATTTTATATATAAAGTCCTTTACTTAGAATTTGATTTCCTACTTTTATTTTTGGTTGTCTCAAACAATTGGTTATTCTACAATGTAAAAGTGTTTGCTTTTGAGCAAGATATAACTTGTGAATTCATGTGCTTTATTTATTTGGTTTGTCACCTTGTTTCTAAGTGATTTTCAATTATTTTTTTGCGTCAAATCTTAACGGTTAAACCGATAACGATAAAAAATCGATAAACCGATAATGATAAGTTAATATCTTAATGGTTCCATAATAGTTTAATATCACTACAAACCGATAACAATAAGTTAAATCGACAAACTTTAAAACCGAATCGATCGATATGCAGCCCTAAACAACGTACTGGGGAGAATGGCGTGTATGCAATCTACCATACCTTATAAAGAGTTATTTCCGGTAGACACTTGGCTTAAATAAAGTATATAAAAGAACAAGCATGTAATGTAAATTTAGCAGTGAAGATAGACATTCAGTAGTATATAAAAAAATCAAGCATGTAATGTAAGTCTAGTGAAGAAGTCATAGTGAAAGCAAGTACGTGCTTCCGATAGACATTCGATTTAAGTAAAATATATAAAAGAACAAGCATGTAGTGTAAGTATAGTAGTGAAGAAGTCACGTTGAAAACAATAAAGAAGAGACACGTTTTCGTCAACATGCCAGTCGACAAATAAAAAATAGCCTAACAAATAAATGTTGCTGCCCAGGATCGAACTGGGGACCTTTAGTGTGTAAGACTAACGTGATAACCACTACACCACAGCAACTTGTTGTTCATTTTAATGCATAGTTATACTAACATCCTTTTTTCTCACTAAACCTTATTAAATATTAATTTTTGTTTTGGTTGGTTCAATTTTATATTGTTTGATAATTGAAAAATGAAATGTAAGAGATATTTAATGTACCCTTTAAACTTGGAGTTTTTTTTTTTTTTTTCTTGAATCATCTTTCAGCTGCATGGTCACATAGGATCATTGCATCCATAAAGATCAATAATTTCACTAGTTCAATAAATTGGATTTATTTTATTATCGTTATTTTTTTTTCAATTATTATTTTAATCAAGGGTTAGTATATATATTTTTTCTTTTCAAACATCAATTATGAAATTATATTGAATACATTATTATTATTTGTTGTGTTTTAAATGATAAATTTGACTAAGTAGACGTCATATGTATCATGATAAATTCAGACAGTAAAACTTGAATTTAATAATTATTTTATTTTATGATAGGTGAATGTATATACAAGATTGCGATAAGCTAACCTAAATTTGTATGTCCTACTAAGTAAAAAGTAATGAAGGAGTGCTAATTAAGTAAGAAAATGGTTTACAATGAAAATCTCTTTGATAAAAAAACTAAAAAAACAATTATTTACAGTGTATACGATATCATTAATCAATCTCTTCTAATTTCAACGAATGATTTCAGATTACACCTTTATAATATGGGATCATTTGGTAGAGTGTATTAGAAAAAATAATGCATGCATTAGACATATGTATCAGTAATATCGGGGGGATTGAGAAGGGATACATAGATCAACAACATTTTTTGAGAAAATCTTTATAAAATTTCACAAACCAAAGGAGTTAGATCTTTATGTCCTTATTTCCTTTCTCAAAATGGCAAGACCTATAATTTTTCAGTATATTTAAGTTTATATATTTCAAAATATTATAGGTTCTTGCTATTTTGAGAAGGGAAATGAAGATAAAAGAGGCAAATTAAATAAACTTTTTTTAGATACTTTATGTATGATATCTTGTCTTTTTTATTTTTATCATGATGAATTCATATAGAGAGAAAGCAATGGGAATTTATAGTGATAGGAGAAAATGTGAAGATCTAGAGGACATTAATTACAATTAATCTATTTTAAATATGAGATATATTTTGCTAATAATTTGACCGTAAGAAAGATGGCTAAAAAAATTTAATTTCGTAGAAAGAAAAAGATAAAGAAAAATGACTAGAATACATGTATTATATGTAGACATACATAAAGCAATTAAATATGTATTTATAATAAAATATTTAATATAATTTCACATTTAAGATAACGAGATAGACTATATGTACATACTTTATTTCTATCTCTTAAAAAAAATTTGTTCTATGTAATGATGTGAATCATTATATGTTTGATTAAATAAATGATTGTGTTAGAACAAAAATATAGGCATATACCTGAAACTGGTGAACATTACTATAGTATGCTAAAGTTTCCTTTGGTCTAATGCTTTTTGAAACTACAGTCTACACCATTAAGACCATAAAATCAATTCTTTTTGTTATACTATTCAAATTACACCAAATTATACTCTATTACGTGAGATTGGTTGATCTTTATTTTTTCTTGACTTTATTCTTATACGAAGGATAAATTATTACCTCGATCTAAATCTTATGTCTTGAGTAAAATTTATAAAGGATATAAATGTTGATGTTTTTGAACTTTAAAGAGAAGAGATGAGAAGTAGAAATTCTCACCGGACATACGAACATTTGTGAACAATTAAATTACATTAAATAGTAATACTTAAAAAAAAAACAACTTGTAATTGAAGTTAAGGTGCACGCCATGTTTGAAGTTAAGATATAAATTCCTGGAATTTCAATATATTTGATGTTAAGTCTTGACCAGCCAGATTTTAAATTTGTATATATTTACTTTATCAACACCAACTTATTTGCAAGAGTAAGTGCAAAGAGATCATTTAAGCCTCTTCAGCAAAAAATCACACTATATATATAGAGTTAAAATTATAAATAATATATATTTTTGTGAAATTCATACACATAATTCTTTTTTTCTGAAAAATGAAAAAAGTAAGGAGAAAAATGTCTAAACACAATAAAAATATGTATTTTTGTGCGATCCACCATTTCTTGATGGTGATTTCATAGCATATATATTATTAGGTAGTTTGACAAGAATATTTTATTAGAATCGATGTTCATTTTTGAAAGAAAGAAGAAACTAAACTTATATACGAAATAATCAAATTGATTAACTCAAAATCAAACTTAAGAGTATAATCCAATTCTAATTACTTATTTGAATTGGTTTGGATTTCAATTTTTTGAAATCTAAAAAATCAAAAATTTAAATTGAATTTATCACAACTAAACGTTCATTCTTAGTTGAACAAATGATAAAATATTTTTGATAGACATTTCTAATTCATTTATATTTTATAAAGTTTTTATTCTATATTGTAAAAAAACTCATTACGTTAATTATGAAAAATTATATCTTATTAATCTTCTAATTATACACATTAACATCAATTGAAATACGATAACATATAAGTTAAAAACATCCACATCATGCCAAAAGAGGAGTGTTAAAATTGGAAAGAAAAAGCAAAAGCAAATTTTTAGATCACAATGCATATAAAAAGGCAAAGTACATTGAAGTATTACGCAAAAGTATAGCTTTGATAATAATGGAAAAACATTCAATGAGAATATTATTATTACAAATCAATATGCTCCTCCATTCATTTTATTGGTTTACTATATAAAAATAAATATTTATTTTCACTTAATTAATTAAAATATAAGATAATATTTATTATTTTATATGTATTTTATTCTTTTCATTAAGTATTATTATTCATTTCCTAATAAATGAAATGACTTATGATAATCAATAGTTATATAGTAATAGTAAAAATATATTATTTCATTTATTACTTTTTTCATTTTTATTTATATGATGACATTATTTGAATTGATAAAATTTAAGGGAGAAAATATAAAAAAAATTGGAGTTTATGATCTAAAACATTTCTCGACCCAAACTTAAGTCATAGTTGTCAGTCGTTATCAAGTTAAAAATTATATTTATATAGTATATCTTTTTGCATCACGTCAAACATAAACAAGTAAATATGTATAGACTCCGAGATGATAATAGCTTCTAAGAAACTTCCATTGATTTACCAACCTGAAATGTGCACAAAATTTGCCAAGTCTTACGCTGTATTGTGTCATTGAAAGTTCTAATTTTAAAAGTTAGATGGTCATTGGTCAAGGCATGTGTCCCATTTCTTGTTTGTCCCACTTGTTTGTTTTTTTTTTTCTAGATCTTGATTTTGTAACTGAAACCCAACTCCCAAAATCCAATCTTGATGTTAAAGATTGGATTTTTAGGGTCAAAATATCTGTTAAATCTTCAAAGTTGCTGTTTTTTCAGTTAAAGATTGGATATTTGGGTCAAAATATCTGTTAATACCTTCAAAGTTTCTGTTTTTATCAGTTAAAGATTGGATTTTTGGGTCAAAACATCTGTTAATACCTTCAAAGTTGCTGTTTTTTTTCAGTTAAAGATTGGATTTTTTTGGGTAGATGGGTATGGCAGGTGTCCAAGAAAATGGACATGGGGAAATGGGTATGTCAGATTTTCCATTGGGGAGCAAGAATAAGTATAAGAGAATGGATTCTGTGTTTACAGATGATGATGATGATGATGATCAGTATCAGTTGGAAAGGAGGAAGAAGAGTACTAGAAAATATGTTTTGGTTGTGCTGTTTTTGCTTCACTTAACAATGTCCTCCTTGGTTATGGTAAATCTAATTATAGTTTTTACATGTCTGTTGTTCTTTGCTTCATAAATTGTGAAATCAAAGTATTAGGAGTGTATGTATATTGATACTTGCTGTGAGATGTTCTTATTCCTAGAAGTTGACTTTTTTTCAAGTTTTGTGTTTTGAGCTTTGACTTGTGATGGACTAGTTTGTACTAGATTTTTGAAACTAAAAAGGAAAGTGTGTTACGTAAATTGGGACAGAATGAGTATTAATCTAGAGTAGTAGTGATTATAGAAGCAGTAAATGTAGCAAGTGTGAATGCTTGTCTCTGGAGAAAATGTATGTGATTCAAGATTGAAGCCAAACAATCCTTTGGGCAGAGAGAGAACTGATCCATTTTATATGTAATCACATATTGGAGTTGATCTTTTTCTGACTTTTAGTTGAGTGACCATCTGAGAAATCCATCCTTACGTATAGAGGACGCTTAGAACCTTACACCAAAACTTGTCATAGGAAGGAAGGGACTCCCTTCATTACGAGTCGATAAAATGAACTCTTAGAGCAAAAGCAAGTGACTTCGCTCAATGAATACATGGATCATAAGAAATTCTTAGACTAGGCATTGAAGACCTGTCATGTTTAAATAAAGTCCGCAACTTGCTAGACAGATTAACTAAAGTAGATAGTTGAAGATCCTATACACTTTGAGAAGCACGGTGAGCAATTCGTTAGCAAGTAGAACCAATGTTGTTATCTTCTCTAGCACAATGCAGCAAGGAGAAGTACTAATGCATGGAACTTATATTGCATAAATAATGTATTCTGTACTTTTATGCATTTAATCCAGGAAATGTTTAACTTATAGTCCAATTTATGCAAGTTCTAGTTCGTTATTATTGGGGAAATAACCTGCTTTATCTACTGGAATTCAAGAAAAAGAGTGACAATTGTCATCTACTTTTACAAATTATGTGTACTACTAAGTGATATACATTATAATTCATTTTGAATACGTACTTCCTGGTTTTAGAGTAGCCGAAAATAAATCCAGGGTGCGGATTGTGGGAAACAAAAGAAATGTTTTCGAATGTATTCATCAATTCATGTAGCTGCATGCTGGTTGCTGTGTGCTTCTTTATAAAGTTTATTAACAAGCCAAGGTTTGTTTTCGATGCTTATGTTTTCAATTTGCAGATGTAGGTGTCATGAGTGGAGCAATCTTATTCATTCAACAAGATTTGAAAATAACAGAAGTTCAACAAGAAGTTCTTGTTGGTGTTTTGAGCATAATTTCACTTATAGGTAGCTTAGCTGGTGGAAGAACATCAGATGCGATTGGTAGAAAGTGGACGATGGGGTTCGCTGCTGTTATTTTTCAGATAGGTGCAGCTGTAATGACTATTGCTCCTTCGTTCGAAATACTAATGGTAGGAAGGATTTTAGCTGGTGTTGGCATAGGCTTTGGCGTTATGATTGCACCCGTCTATATTGCTGAGATATCACCAACTATTGCTAGAGGCTCCCTCACATCATTCCCTGAGATCTTCATAAATCTAGGAATTTTACTCGGTTATGTATCTAATTATGCATTCTCCGGTCTTTCAGCACATATAAGCTGGCGGGTAATGCTTGCTGTTGGAGTTCTTCCCTCAGTCTTTATTGGAGTAGCTCTCTTCATCATCCCGGAGTCACCAAGGTGGTTGGTTTTGCAGAACCGAGTAGAAGAAGCAAGGTTGGTTCTTATGAAAACAAATGAAAATGATTCGGAAGTTGAGGAGAGACTAGCCGAGATACAACAAGCTGCTGGAACCGCAGACACAGACAAACCTGTCTGGCGTGAATTGTTGAGCCCCTCTCCTGCTCTACGTAGGATGCTGATCACAGGTATTGGAATTCAATGTTTCCAACAGATTACCGGAATTGATGCAACTGTTTACTACAGTCCCGCAATTTTTAAAGCAGCTGGTATTGAGGGTGAATCAAAACTCCTGGCTGCTACGGTTGCTGTGGGAGTCAGCAAGACGGCATTTATACTAATAGCCATCATTCTCATTGATAAAGTCGGACGAAAGCCATTGCTCTATGTGAGCACAATTGGTATGACCACATGTTTGTTAGGCGTGGGGATCACTCTACTTCTAATGAAAGAAGGATCAATCAGCATCGCGCTAGCCATACTATTCGTTTGTGGGAACGTAGCATTCTTCTCAGTGGGGATTGGTCCTGTCTGTTGGGTTTTAACATCAGAAATCTTTCCCTTAAGGCTTCGTGCTCAAGCATCAGGGCTCGGAGCAGTAGGTAATAGAATGTGCAGTGGGCTGATCGCGATGTCTTTTCTCTCTGTTTCCCGTGCAATAACAGTTGGTGGAACCTTCCTAATATTCTCAGTTATCTCTGCATTATCTGTTGCATTCGTCTATAAACACGTTCCAGAAACGAAAGGCAAATCGTTGGAGCAGATAGAGTTGTTGTTCCAGGATGAATACACATTTCAAGGAGGTGAAGTGCAACTTGGAGATGTTGAACATCTAGTGCAGAAGTGATACAAAAGTCCTTGTTGATTACATGTTAGATACACTGATTGAATTGAATCATTATTCATTTGAGTGGTGAAGTTTTGGAGTGGCTATCTGCAAATGCCACTACAAGAGAAGCCACGAAGATCACACCATACATCGATTACTTATAGTGAAACAGATATAAATATCGAAGGTTGAGGCAGGATATGTAACTCTTATTTATCGAAAGAATCTCCATGTTGAACATTTTTCGAAATATGTATTGTTTTATTGGCTAAATGAAATGAAGAGGGTTACTTCTTTGGCTGTAAATGATTTATCTTTGTAGTGACAATGGCTGCATCCAAGCATAGTAACAAACAGAAGATATCATTTTCTGTTCAATCCCTACAAAATAAAACAGGGGATCCTCTGTTCATGTCCCATAAGGCCTTCTGTGTGGAATTAAACGAGAAAGTTCGCTCTAGTGTGATAGCCCATAAACTACACAGGAAAGATATTTCAAATAAAATTTCATGGTCAAACGCTAGCTTATTTCACTCGGAGAATTCGGGAATTTTTTACAGTGGGGAAATGTAATGTAATGCATAAATCTAATGAATTTTGTATAACAAGTAAAAGGAAAGACACACTCAACAAACAAACACACAGACACACACATTCCTTTCTGCTAGCATTTTTTCTTTTGCAGTTTTTCTTTCTTGAGAGCCTTGAACATAGCTGCAATTTCATCGTAATCTGGAAGCTTAGGATGGACATAGCTTTTCAATGACGATTCTTCACTAGGCTCTTGAATTACTGGAAATGAATTTGATCGAAGAAAGTTGTCCGCGAGGTTATCTTTAACTGGCATAGTCCTTGTCCTCATATAAAGCTGTCCGCGAGTCATTGCTGCTGCTGCAGATGAGAATGTAAACGAACAACTCTCCAAATCATCCGTCATGAATGATCCATCTTTCATAGCGATAAGTCTCGTCTTTTGCAGAGGGGAAATACTCACATTGATATGATCAGTATCCATCTTTAACATTAAGGGAAAGAGAGGTCCTCTGAACATGAAAAGCCTCTGATCTTGAAAGTTTAAATCTTTGCTTAAAATAGACTCAAACTCCTCAACGTCATCCTTATAAGCTAATTGATCTGTCGTTTGCCCAGATATAAAGCCATTGGTTCTCCAAAACTCTCTTTTCATTACAAGCTCAGGACTAGAAATTGTAGATTGAGACGAATAATCACTACATCGAACATGATTTGATACTCTTTCATGCTCATTGTTCCTCGAACAATGAACTGAACCTATAGAAGTTTGCTCGATTGCTGATAAATAATCAGTAGAAGTTTCATCAGTTGCAGATGAACAATCAATCGATACAATATTTGCTTCTGTCGCGATGTTTGAATTCTTCAATCTCATTTCTCCATCTCTGTTGTTACCAATCACCTACACATCTCAAGTATCACTTTTTGTGCGTGTATTGTGATAAACAGTTAGTGAAAGTTTAGGTAGAAAACGTACAGATACAGAGTTTGAACTGGAATTACTAGGTTCTATCGAATTCGTAAACAGCATAACAAAATTACCTGTTGTTGTTGTGATTCATTTCTGTATTCAAGAAGTAAAGGTCCTTGTTGAAAGCAAATCCTTGCTATTTCATCCACCAATTTATATTTCACTTCATTTGAAACAGACTTTATACACAAGTTCTGTTTTATCTGTGTATATTAAAAGAACAACAAAACTTACAAAAATTTACAATCTCAACTAACTCATTATACTAAAATGTGGACAAACCTGATAGTTCACAAGATTTCCAGGAAGTAATTCAAGTGCAGATGTTTCGAATTTCTTCCCATAACGTTGTACGAAGAGCTTCCTTATCGTAGGAAGCTCTGGTAAATTGCCAAGTCTCGTAGATGCAAATACGAGACTTGACACTGCTTCATTGATGTCATTTGGACAATCTCTGTATCAAAACAGAGATCGACAAGTATCAGATCACCTAAAAGATAACTACACGTAACTAACTGTACATATATTAATTCCTTACTTGTGTCTACGGATATATGGAAGGTTAATGAGAATAAATTCACAAAAATTCTCCAATAAATCATATACTACCAACATATTGTCATCCATAAATAATTGATCAACCTGAAAATACAAAAAAAAAATAAAAAAAAATGGAAGTTGTTACATGGACTAAAAATCCATATATCTACTAAAAACACGTGAATTTTAGACGTACATTTCTATCAGAACGTTGTTAGAAATATGAAATTTTCGACATACGTACCCTATCAAAGACAATTTGGTAATGTCCATGTCTAAGTAGTTGCCCTAAATCATCTTTCAATTGCTTAACAATGCAACTTCTCTTGTTCTTCATTAGCTTAAGCCGGCATTTAACTCTTTTAATCAAATTCTTACTGCCAAAAAAATAATTTAGTAATTACGTTAGACAAACGCTCTGTCTAGTAGTATAAATTCGTCAAAAAAAAATTATAATGAAGGAATGGAAATTGAAATTGTAATTTGTACGTACCATTTAGTAGCTTTTCTCCACCCAAAAATTATATCAAACATATCAATAGAAACGTGTATGATACAACCGATAATCTTAATGAATAACGATAAATTGATCAACGAGAGCGAACTATGGTTAGAGAATTATTGTGGCTAAGTGAATGAGGAAATTGGAAAAGATGAAAGAGCATGTGTGTTTTCACTTTTTAGCTAAAAGAAAAGGTAAATATTTTTGGTTGAAGAATATATGAACTGAACCACAAGTAATAAAGTTTGTATTTTTTTTATATAAAGTTTAGTTTAAGGGAAAAAAAAGGTAAAAAGATGAAATTAACGAAAAATATTAAAAGCAGCTTTTTTAACTGCTACTCCACTATGCTCATAAGTCATAACCATTATCCCATTAATTTTTTATCACGTTCGTTAATCCCCACAACTCATACCACTTATCCAAAATAATAATAATAATAATAATAATAATAATAAATAAATAAATAAAAAAGGTGTGTTTGTTAACTTAAGCTTAAGCTTAAATGACGGAGATAACAATATTAGGTTAATTTTTAATTTGTCTGAAGTCCTAACTCTAAATCGATGGTAAATCGAATTATTTGATATATACTTGTTGACATCACACCACGATTTGGAAAAAAAGGTACTATATGTAATACGAGTACTTGTCTAAGTTATCCTCGATTTTGCCTAAAATATCATATTTTCAGTAATTAAAAATAATAAGAGTCAATTTGGATGAAAGTGGCAATAATAATATTTTTTATTTTCTAAAAGATGAGCATATATTAAAACAATCTCAAGTTTAGAAAACGACTAATATTTTGAACCAATCAAAAGAACTATAATTTGATTAAACAAAATTTAAGATAGTGATTGACATTTGGTTAAGACAAAAGAATAATAATATGATAATTTAAGTTTAGAAAAGGCATATGATCCTTAACTTGGCGGAGTCGGTAATTATGACCTTTAATTATGAATATACATAATTAGACACTTAAATTTGTATAAAATTGAAAAATGAATACACTCTTCCTACATGACAATTTTATATACTATGTGGGGTCATACGTGTATTATATCGGATAGGACATGACGTGTGTCTACTTATTTATTTTGAACCAAGACATGTATATTGGATATTCAGAGATTGAAAAACAAATTTAACAAAGGGGGATCGTATGGATATCAACATTAAGATTTAGAAACAACATTTTAATCATACGTTTAAATTTAGAAATCTTAATCAGCTAACTCAAACCGATTATAAAATATATAATGCATTGGCATGATCATAGTATTATCATTTGCTCATGTCCTAGTTAAACGCACGCTCTGATTTCTTGTCTATTTTGGTGGTCCTGTTGGGGGTCAAAGAAACAGTTCATCACCATTTAATAAACCCTTTTTGGAAGGGAAAAAAAAAGGCCAAAATTTATTTTTAAAAAATAAGAGTTTTTTTTTTTAATTTCCCATCTGGTCTTTGATATTCACAATGGAGCTCGACAAAATTCGAATTTGCGCATTGGAGGTAAAACGCTCCCTAACAAAGGGGACTCCGTACCAGAGAATTCGAACCCAAAACCGCTTAATTAAGAATGAAAAAGTACTTACTACTCCATCACAACCCTTGTTGGTAAATAAAAAATAAGATGAATAGCGTGCTTTTACATTTTTACTTTTAATATCGTCAAAATTTCTTACTTATTTTATCATGTTTTTGATTAGTAAAGAGAGTATTTTTAAAAAATATATATATAACACAAAGTGGATTATATCACATTATTTTGTAGGCAGGCAACTGATAACGAACTTGATATTGTGGGGAAGTGAGATGAGAAAGCTAGGCATAATGATGGTAACCAGTGGCACTAAAAAGTCATATTCTTATAACCTTTTATGCTTTAATACATTTCTTTAAGATAGTAATCATAATTATTCCTTAATATTTATATGCTCCAAAACAATTTGATTCCCTTTTTGTTATGTTAAAAGAATGAAAAAAATCTAAATCGGTCGTTAATGTGATGGGCGGTTTCCTTATAGGATTTGCGCAATCCTTCTTCCTTTGAGCTAACTTTTGAGTGTGAGTTAGACCTAAATCTAATTTCACATGTTACTTTTTAAATTGAGAATCTGTCGAAAATAAATTTTTACAAAGAAAAATTAAACTAACAAGGAAATCGCAAAACAATAATGAACTAGTAAAACAAGAAACTATTGAAGAAGATAACTAAAAGGAAGATGAGAAGCTTAGACTCAAAGAAAGGGGGTGATAGGACTAGACATTTTTCTAACAATTTTACCTAAACCATTCTTTCTCATCATCCCTCGTTTTATCTAGTTGTTAATTGGACCTGATTCCAAATCCTTTCAATTTTCTTACTTTTTTTCGACTTAATAACTGTTGAAGAAGAAGGAAACTGACGATTGGAACATGTCAAAGGAACAGGTCCAACGCAGTTGACTGACTTGTCTACAGCAAGTGTTGATGAAGAAGGAAGCTGAGGATTGGAACATGTCGAAAGGAACAGGTCCAAAGAAGCTGACTAGCGAGTTACAACACTGCTGAAGAATTAGAGGCACATTAGGATTAGATTACCTATGTTAATTAGGTTATATTTCGTCTATAATTATATTATTATTAGGATTAGTTTACTATTAGAATTATAGCACAATTAGAATTTAATCATTATTAGTATTATAGTAATAATATGTATTGTAGTAGGACTCTAAGTATAGTTAACTTAGGACTCTACAATTCTCTCCTATATAAGAAGTATAAGGAGTATGTACTTAACATTATTATTCATCAATTCATCTTATTGATCACATATCAATTCATTAACAATATGATAAATACAACAATATTGATCAACCTATCAATATCGTCAATACATCAATAAATCCTTGATTTCTCTGCGTGAGATATCTATATGAATTTCTTCAATAACTAGTTGTGTGACATCTGTAGAGTTATTGAGCTTGGCCCGAGTCTGGTTCATAACAACCTCTTTAAAGTGTCAAAGACATGAAGTCCACAAAATTGAAGGAAAAGAGGAAAGGGGAAGTGGAAAATAGAGCCAAAGATGAGATCAAACTTCTCTCTTTTTTCTTTCGTATATATCTAGAATCACAATCATGAAACACGTATTAAATGGATTTTATTTTCTAAAAAAATTAAGGATTAAAAATAAAATTCTCACCGATAAGATAAAAGTTTAAATAATCAACTGATTGAATTATTAAAATTTTCGAGATGAACAACATTGGATGTTTGTTTGCCTTAAAGTTTTCATTCATCATTCACAAATAATATATCTTGACAAAAATAAATGTTCTACTACATAATATAAAGATTTGCTATTAATTCCAATAAACAATCATAAAAAAAACAAAAAAAACTCAACAACATTTTATGACTCTAGCAGGAGAAACACCACCAATACCAGAATTAGAATTAGTACAAGATTTTATAGTATGATCCCTCATAAAAGAAAAAATAGAAATCATAGCATATTTCACTTTTAAAACAATTTTCTTCAATTTCTTTTTCCTTAAATTCTTTGAAGATTCCAATTTATAGCTTTGCAAAAATATATTTCTTTTTCTTGCCCTTTCCCTTCTATAACTAATTGAACTCAACATAATTGGACTACTTCTTTGTTTTACACTCCTTTTTAATTTCATAATTGTTCTTCGAACACTATGACTATGATCTTCATCATTTTGCATCGAACCTTCCATACTTTGTGGTTGATCCAACGGCTCGTATCGATCCACCCGTCTGCTAAAACGTAACGGGGTGTTTTGTATCAGACTTGTCATAGCTAGTGCTCTGATTCCACGTTTGTCTTACGTTTTAAACTTTGGAAAATATTTGGTATATGGAGAGATTTTGGTGGTAGAGTAAAGTTTTAGCTATGAATATATTTATATATATATCAATTGGTCTTTGATGGATTGTTTATTTATTTAGTTAAATTATTGATGACATTTTAATAAACGTGTTCATTTGACTCTACTTGCCAATTTTTAGTCTAGGTAGGCGGCTTGGTTGTTTAAATAAATTAAATGATTTTAGTATAAAAAAAATGACAAAAATGGTACGTTATTTTTAAAGTAGGTTCAAAATAGTCCATATAAGTATCACTTGAATAAATTTTGTCCCTTTAAATTTACAAAATAATGAGTAGTTTTGATCTTCAACAAATATTTATCAAATATTAATTATTACTCCGTCTTAATTGATATGATATAATCTAAATTTTGAAAGTCAAACTTTTTAATTTTGACTGTTTATTCAGACATATGATTTTTAACATCTTTTTAACATACACTTAAATATAAGGGATCATTTTTGTTATTATGTCGATGTAGTGGAATATTAAAATTGGTAGTCAAAGTCAAGAAGATCATATTCAAAACATTTATTGGATTAGTTAGAATTTAAGAAAAATGTAATTAAATGTCAATTGTTTTCACTTCATATAAGTCAATATAAAGAATGGGTTCTAAGTAATACTTAATAAATAAGAAAAGAAATAAAGAAAGAAACTTCTTTCAAGCACAAAATATTTGACTACATATGGAGGCTTTTTTTGTTTTCATATGGTCATCTTGAAATCAAATGTTCCTTTGGGGAATTTGTTTGTTAAAAAGAAATATTAGTAGAAATGATTGATAGGTTGTTGGTCGGATTTAATTGAGAATTTATTTGTAATGAGTAATTTTGATTGAAATCGGATAATTTTGTTTAAGTTGGACGAAATTGTAAATGGAGGGATATACACAACAAGATAATAGTCTGACAATATATGGTCCTTTTTCTAGTTTATAATGTTTGATGGCTATTTTTGTATATATTTTGATTAAATCAATAAACAGAAAAAAATTATAAAGTTTCGTAAAATTTTAATGATAATATATTTATCAGCTATCGTATTAAATAGTGTTTGGTCCTAGTCATGTATGTTGTCAATGTTTGTCATAAGAATCATTGATAGGGTCGCTATTAAACTAAATCTCGTTGACATTCCATTAGTGAAGAAACAAGACTATACTATATACTAAAATATATTAATATATTGTAAAATGAAGCAATTTTATTTAACTTTAACTTTTAATATATCTAGAAGTTGAGACTAATGGATGTAATTAATTAAATCCTAAAACATTGAATTTATGTTTTCAAAAATGACCATCGGACAACATTGGATCCTAAGTATTATTTTTATTCCACTAGATTAATAAAATTTTGCTTAATATACAATATAGTAAGAAAAATAATATATAAACTAAATCATAGCATAGTTTTGGAAGAATTTAAGCACGTGTTTTAGTATTTTTGAAAGTGAATAATAAGTGTATACACTGAACATCAACCAAATATTACAGCCCATTATATATAGATTGGGCTTCTCCATCACCATGAAGCCCCATATGAAATTAAAAGGGCAAATGAAGAAATCACATACTTTTAAGGTAATATTACCATTTATTCCTTATAAGTTTATAATTACAAAAATCTCTCAAACTGATACAATAATATAAGCGTTGATACATTAATCTGATGCGCCAGATACAATAATCGTTAAGTAAGATACATTACATTTTATACATGATACACTATAATGCACATTTTATATATGATACACTAATCTGATGCGCGAGATACATTAATCTAATGCTCGAGATACATTAATTTGATGCGCGAGATACATTAATTTGTTGCGCTGATACATTAATATGATGTGTGAAAATGGGGTTTTTTAGGAATTTGTAAAACTAATAGGGGATATTGGTAATCAGAGAATTTTAAAGGTGAGATTTCTGTCATTTATCCAAATTAAAAAGAAAAGAAAGAAAAAAATATATTTAATTGGATTGAATTTTGTGGTTTTGTTAAAAGAGAATTTTTTTGTTAATAACGTTATTTGCATCTATTTAATTGGATTGAATGTAAAAGTATTTTAATTTTGAAAACTTAGCAGAATATATTGTATTCATGTACATAATAATAGTGAAATACATTCGCGCAAGTAATAAGTGTATTCACACACATACAATATACAAAATGCATTATATATATGCTAGTAACAATAGTGAAATACATTTTATATGTGCACTTAGTAAGTGTACGTAGTTTCTCATATAAAACATATTTGTTTAATTATATCCATTCAGATAACAAATATATTTGTATAATTTATATCTTTTACACACTTTTTAAAAAAATCATAAATAAAATGAAAGGTTAAAATAATTTACCATTTATGTACTACTCTGAAAGAAACTTTTTAAAACTTGTCAACTTTTTTGTCTCTCAAAACAATAAAAAGTCAATAAAAGATAGTAATATTTTTTTTCTAAAATATCAAGTAAATATTTATAGATAATCAAGTGAACAACTTATATAAAACGAATATATATATATATATATATATATATATATATAAAGAAAACAAACTCCAAACTATCGTTAATAGATAAATATAGAACCTCAGTTTGATGTGTCAAAGCAATTCAATTAACTTGTTAAAACATGTGAAAATATTCACATGGGATATGAACATTTTATCAATTTAAGTAATCATAAAAGAAGAATACTCTAATATTTAATAAAAGTAATAAATACATCACGTGCAATAGAAATCACAATTTGGAGTTTTTCTTTAATTTTGTGTGAGTAAAAAAAATAACATTTATAGCAGTCACATTAGAGTACACTAAGCTCATAAATTTACTATATTTACTTTTCATCTTTGAGATCATGTTACCATAATTTTTACCAATATAATATTTATTATAATATATGCTTTCTTCATTTAAAGCTGGTCCATGAAAATTGACAAACCAACTTCAATTCACCATTCAAATTTTCACGTTAAAACAACATATTTCTTTGTCATAGTAAATTTTTGTACCATAAAATAATCACCATACTTCACAAAAATATAATTAAGTAATATTCTCTTTGTCTAATCAATTTATAAAATAAAGATAAAATGAATTAATATTTCTCATTTTGAATTTAAAATTAATTAAAAGTATATGAATTAATCGCATAATATTTACACGATCAAATCATTTAAAATATAATTACAACTATATTTGTTTAATAGAAGCATTGTCCGGGTAATCAAGTGAAATTAATAAGCTTATAACATATTAAATTACGTTCATAATGTAAAAAATTCATTACACTATCAATTACTATAATTTAAATCAGTCGAATAATAAAAAGTTTCCTTCTAAATTATGTTATTAGTGATCTGATTGAGTAAATATAGATTGTACCCTTTTGGCCGCAATAAATATACATATTAATAAAGAGTGTAAAAACCTTTATCGATATTAGTTAATTTTTATTGGATTCGATGTCACAATTGACTTTAGTAATATTTACAAAGAGTTCTAATTACCGCTAAAAATACATATTTAGCGACAATTAATCTATTATCAGTACAAGCTAAGTGATATGATTGACGTAGAATAAAATATTTTTTACACTGTCAATGCACGGAACGAAAAATGGAAGTGTGTCAAAGTGTGATTCACAGGGTTCTCAAGCCCTATGAGTGTAAATGTGCCTATTTCATGTGACCTAGCTTATTGTTATATCATCTCTCACTCTTGCCTGTGACTTGCTTTAATTCTCACCTCTTTTAAATATCCATGCAATTCTTTTTTTTTTCCTTCAACAAAATATTATAATATCAAACAACAAATTAGGTGATCAAAGAGCTTAAGAGGAAGAAGAAGAAGAAGAAAAAAAACAAATTAAGGATGTATACAATGAGGAGTTTCAAGTATATTGCAATTATGATCATTGTTCTTCTTGTATTCCTTCCAATTGTCATGAATGCAAGGCAAATTCCCAAGATTAACTCATGTATGATCAACTTCTTTCTTCCAACCATTTCATTTCTCGGTTACTGAACTGATAGTTATTATTTCAGAAAGTCGTAATATTATTTTTTTTGATAATAACTACTTATTAGTTGAGTGAATATTTGAAGAATCAACTCTTTAGTTTTTTTTATCTCCAAACAATTTTATAAACTTTATTGATGAATAACTACTTTTTTCGTCCAAATATGTATTTTATTTTACATGACACACCTTTCTTTGGTAGTTTATCGAAAATAAAATGTTATCTTTTTATGCTTATAAAGAATTAGAATATTAAACTTTTCATTTTACCTTCAATGATTTTTTTTATAGCTACACAAATATTATGACATGTTTAAGACCATAAATTATAAGTCTTTGTTTTCATTATATTGGTGCCCCATAAAATAAAATAAAATTCTTCTCATATAAACTACTATAAGTTAGAAATTTTTCTCATATTAATATGATTAAATAAAATAGTACATCTTTAAATATTAATCAGAATTCATATAGTTTAACTATAAAAAAACTAACCGTGACAAATATTTTTTTTAAACTGAATGGAGAGTTTGTTTTTAAGATTCTTACTCAACCTTTATAAGTAAGATATTTACCAGTCTTCAAATATTTTAGTACAAAACTACTATGTCCATCATTAAAAACGACTAATAAAGTCCACGTACACTCTATTCTTTTCATACTTCACGGTATTTATTTATGTGATCACACTGAATATATTATCGTTGTCGTAATATTTTGCTCTCTCTTAATTACCACATAAACTTTGTGCTAATGATGCTCATTTTTTTTAATTTTTTTTTTTAGATGAAAGACATAGGGTCATGTCATCAACTAAAAAGACAAAAGTGGCAAAAAGAGCAGATACATTGCAAGTAGCAGGATCAAGATTACCAGATTGTTCTCATGCATGTGGATCATGTAAACCTTGTAGATTAGTGATGGTTAGTTTTGTTTGTTCATCATTAGAAGAAGCTGAGACTGTCCGTTGCTTACAAATGTAGTGTCATAACAAATCATACCCTGTACCTTAATTAATCATTAGTTTAAAAAAAAATAATAATAACTATATGTTATGTTATCAATTTTCCAACTAATATCATATATGTAACATATAGTACTTTTTAATATCCTTAGTTCCCTAGTAGTGTAGGTCTAATTTGTAGGATCAATATTCTCATATGTATTCAATGAGAGTTTTCTTTCTTTCATTTTTTAATTGCAAGATACATCGATAATCTATTAAATTTGTTTGTAATTTCATTAGTTCTGATTAAACATCTAAACTGTGATAAAGTATTTCTAATACGGAATCTTGAAAAGCGATCTCCACAATATATATTCTCAAGCACTTGTTGCATAAATAAGTTGATTACTTAATAAGTCGTAAAAACACAGGTTTATTCCAATTGATGTGTATATCATGTAAAATTAAAGGAGAGATATCGATAATCTATTAAATTTGTTTGTAACTTTCATTAGTTCTGATTAAACATCTAAACATGTGATAAAGTATTTCTAATACGAAATCTTGGAAAAGCGATCTCCACTATATATATTCTCAAGCACTTGTTGCATAAATAAGTTGATTACTTAATAAGTAGTAAAAACTCAGGTTTGTTCCAATTGATGTGAATATCATGTACAATTAAAGGAGGAGACATATTTTATGTGATTAACTTAATATATTAAATATCGCTCTCTCTCGTGCGTGCTTTATACAAATATAAATTATACATTGTATTTTATATAATCCGTGTTTGTATAAAGCGAGAAATAGAGAAAGACAAAAGAGAACTGGGCAGGGAAATATTTGTATTGTATAATTATAAGTGTATAGAACGAAGATATATGTATTTACATGTGTATATACAATTTTCTCTCGCCTTATACAAACAGAAACGCAATTTATACATTTCTGATTGTATAAAGCGAGAGAGGCGAGCGAGAGAGGGAGAGTGTCGAGCGAGAGTTTGAGGGAGAGAGGCGACTGACAAATACTTTGCTACAGGACACAATTAAATCAAAGTGTGGTTATAACATTTAATTTGAATTATTAGTTTGTCATTATATACAATTTTTTCAATATTTATGTATCATAAAAAAATTGATTCGGATTGTATATCTGTGCATTTATTAAGGTGTGATACATGGTATATATTTGTATCTATATATGTTTCAGTTTCAAAGCTAATATGTGTATTTGTGTGTGAAATTGAAAGAGAGAGAGAGTGAGGAGATTATGTGTTCGTATATATGTGATTTGTATATCTCAGTTATTGAGATATAACTTGCTCGCCTCTCTCCTCTATTTTTCGAAGTCTATTTTCTTGCCTAAAGCATAAAAAGTTATATGTCAAAAGATTAAAACTTTGTACCAATTTAGGAAATTGTAAACCAAATAGGAAAATGATTATTCATTATATCAAAAATAATCATAGCGACAATTAATTCTTACTTGTCGCTAAATATATATTTTAAACAATAATTAATACTCTTTGTATATGTCCCTAAAGCCTTTAGCGACATTGATTCTAATGACATTTAACTAATGCCGATAAAGACTTTAGTACTCTTTATTAATGTCAGTATTTATTGCCGCTAAAAATTATTTTTTATTGTAGTGATTCTCGAAATTGTCTCAGCCAAATTTCATACTTCATAGTTTCTGCCCATGTTTATGTAAAATTTACCAAGGACTTCTATAGATTTTCTTTTTAAAAAAATAATTTTATTTTCGATAGGCTCTATCGATTATATAGTTATTTTTTCGATAGGCTCTATCGATTATCTCAATAAAATACATGATGATCAACTGTCTTCCTCTAAGCATAACACGTTTAGTAGTGCTTCTAATTTGATTCCCATAGTGGATCACATAATTTATTTATCGTGCATACATGTTAGTTGTTACATGGCCTAAAATTGAATTTTAGCTAGGTTCAAAGAATCTACGATCGCAACGTTGTAGGTGGAGGATGTATACTATTTGAACAACCCTCTCTTCTCAATTATTTGTCGATGCGATTGCTCTCGAATATTTATTATGGCTAGTGGTTACACTTTAGAGGTTAATGTTATGTTCTTTGTCTCAATAATTTAGTGAAATCATATGTTCTCAAATAAAAATTTTGGCATTTTCAATTAGGAAAAAAGAAAACATCAAACACCTAAGTCAATTTCATCCACTACCATATAAAAGTGTTCATCATCAATAGTGGCTCTTTAGGTAAGAAATGAACTAGAGCAAGTGGAATACAACAAATGTAAGCATGCCTTATAGACTTAATTATTTACTTGCAAGGAACCAAAATGTTCCATGTGTATCTAAGAGTTGTTTGTGGTAGGTTGTGGGTGCGGATCTAGGAGGAAGCGAGGGTGTTTATTCGAGTTCAATCAATAAAAAGTTGTATTGTAAAGGTACTTTGTTTATTTATTGTGATTTAGGGAATTCAAAATTTACGTTGAGTTTTCAAGTCTAAATCTTAGGGACTATATTTTTATTTTTATTTTGAGTTCCTTAATGAAAATTTTGAATTCGACTTTGCTATTGATCATTGATTTGAGTGGTTTTTTATGGTTAGTGATTGTACTTTTGGTTTTCTATGGTTAGTGGTTGTACTTTTTCATATGCAAGTTGGAATTCGATTAAATTTGGATTTGTGTCGTAGTTGTAAATAAAAATAAAATGCATCTTGATAAACACAATTATATACACTAATACATATAGTTCAAATCTGACATCTATAATTAAGAAAATAAATTCATTATTATGTGATTTAATAAAGTAAAACACATGTTAATTAATTATGGTCAAGTAAAATGAACTATAAATTTAAACACATGGTATGCATGTATCGGTTTGATGTAAACACTCGGTGCGGATAAGTTTTACTCCTTAAATGATCAATATAATGTTCTTTGTCACAATAATTTAGTGAAGTCATATCTTTTTTTTTCATCATCAATCCGGCACTGAATTATTCCATAGCAAATAAATTTTTTTCGATAATTCATTGCTAATTCATTACTATATAAACTTAATATATGAAACAATTCTAGTTTGGTGGGAAAAGGAGTTCAAAAAATTGCTTATAAACATTAAATCATATTAGCTGTTTCTTCACTTTTAAAATGGAATGTAATATCTAAACACATTTACATAAAATGTACAAAAAAAAGAGTTGAGCTTCTACAAAATCATACAATATAAGGAGCTTTTTTTGCAGAAGCTTGCAAGAACTGCTCACAATATGAAGGTCTTAATCATAGTCATTTTATGATCATTAATCCACAATTATACGACGCGTCCACGCTAATCTCTCACTTCACCTCAAAATTTATCCCTTCAAAACTAAGCTAATCCCTATACATAAGAAATCACATAAGTCTGTTTTTTAAGAGACTGCATTACTACATACCTCATTTTGGTAATCAAGGTGAGGGGATTACGAAAAAAAAAAAAAAGCCTAACGCTTTTGCAATGAAGACATTACTATGATACTCTTTCGAGGATATTCATGCTTCCGAGCTTTAAAAAAACACGACCTCAGTGCCAAGAAAGGGCAACTCCAGTATCGGTCCATTGGAGGGGTATAAAGAGTATGTCATCATTGGAGTTTTTAGCCATGACGAATGCCCAAGAAGTAGTTAAAGTCATGGTGCTGGACCCCTAATTGCTTTAGCCAAGAGTCGGCCACGCTTAATAGTGACACCATCCTCTCTTGGTCCCTCCCACTTCTGTCTGAAATCCAAACATTACCCTGCATCTTGTAAGTTCCCAAACCGAAAGGTGGAAGTGGGATTGCTTCCCCTTCGTTACGTTTCCTAATACCTTTCTCTGTGTTATCTTCAAGGTCCATATCTGCACAATCCCAATGATGTAGTGTAAGAATCTTCTGCATATTATCGATCAAGTAAAATTGTCAACAAAATGAATAGTACCTTGAAAAGAAGAAGAAAGGGTATGGAATGTGAGAAAGCATGTCGACAAGTCCTTAATGGTTCTTCCCATGGGAATGTGATAAATCGGGTACCTGTAGTTTTCATATCAATAAAGTTAGTGATCCAAATTCCATCTTTCGTTGTTTTCTGGTTGCAAATAAAGAAGCTATAACAAATAAGAAACTAAAGCATCGATATAAATGATACGATCAAATAAGATCCACCACATGGAAAACAAGATCCCCTCGAACATCAACGAAGGTGAAAGTATAATAATATCACCAAATACAAGCACGTTGATCGGGAAAGTTTTTATACATTTAAAGCACCTGAATAATCATCACTTCCATGATCGTAAGAGAGAGAGGGAGAGAGAGAGAGAGAGTAATTTTACCAAGCAACTGACATCCAACTAGCTGGTGAAAGATCTACGCTTCTCAATGACATTAATCCGGGGTGTCTTTCAGCTAAACTACTAATCTGAAAGCAAAATGAATAGTTAGTCACATAAAACTTACAAATAATGCATCATATTTTTAAGAAATTCAAATTATATTTGCTTGGAATAGTATAATCTGTTCTAGTAAGACAGCATTGGATAATTCTAATGCACAAAGGAAGAATAAATGCTAATGATACATAAAGAGGGAAAAGTAAGTAACTACTATAATACCAGACAGAATCGAATCAATGATACGTTATTTATACCATCAAATGGTAATAGTAGTAATAGATAAGAAATGCAAAAAAAGGAGTGATCATTTGTAGAATTCTGTCATTAACGGTTAAACATTACCATTTTTTCATTCTATCAGAAATCGTGTTAGGCATAATGCAAGGGCTCAAAGAAGAAAAAAGAAAACAGCGGAAACTGGAATTAAAAGCACAAGTTGGAAAGAATACAACTAAGCTTTATACTTCTATCACGCATGCACGAATTACTCGCTAATACCACAAATTTTGGGTTAAAAAAATTGTCGGAAGCAGAGGAATATGAATTAGTGGAATCAATGTCATATTCAACAATCACATATAGTTTTTGTTAGTATAAAAGAATGACACAAATTTGAGCAAACAAGATACCTTATCCACCAGAGGTACTCTTCCATATGGAGAAGATCTCTCAAAGTATTGATAATAAAGGTAACCCAATCTATTATTCATTTGCAACTGATTATCTTGCTCAAATAAACCTTCCTCCGATGAACCCCCATCCGATCTCGAAAGCTTTTCACTCTCACTCTCTTCACTGAATGAATCACTGAAAGAATCCCTCATTTCCCACGCAGACTCAGTCTCCTCCCTATAACAAATTATCAACATTTCACCAGTTTAACTTGAAGAAAAGAACCATCATCACAAACTTTGACTATCCAAAAGTTGTTGCACAAGAAATATACTTATCAGTTACAAAAATTAGATCTTTTTAAGTAAAGAAAATAGCCCAATTAGTTTGAGATACAACATAGTAGACACAAACCTTACCCCTAACTCGTAGAGATAGAGAGGTTGTTTCCAATAGACCCTCAGCTTAAACAGCAGTAATAACAACAAAATAATGTGAATTTTTAAAAAAGTAAACAACATATCAATGTAACATACAAAATGGTACCTTAAAATGCTTACAGATGAACTGCTGGTGAAAATTTGAATTGCTGAAAGATAAGGCACATAATATTGAACTAAAGTTTCACCAGAATCTAATCTGATTGGAACTCCAGCACCATAAGCACTCCATTCATCAAAACAATTCCAAAGATCAGACAATGCAAGGATTTATTAAGGTTTCTAATTTCACTCTGCAAATAAACAATCACATCATACAAAATTACAAAAATGATCATTTCATTGAAAAGGGGGTTAAAAAAATCAAACCTTGGCAAGGAACTGAGATGCTACTAATGGTGTTGTGCAATCCAAAAAAGACTCAAGATTTGATTGCATTGAGCCTTTCTCCATTGTTTTCAAAGGGGAAAATGAACAAACACAAAGAGTGCAAGAGAGAAAGAGAAATGAAACTGAAGCTTTCAAAGGGGAAAATGAACAAACACAAAGAGTGCAAGAGAGAAAGAGAAATGAAACTGATAGCTTCTCTCTCTCTTTCTAACTATATGATGATAAAAAAAGATACCCCACAAAGAAAAACAAACACAAAACAGAAGAAAAAAGGCAAATGTAGAGAGGGGAAGAGACAATAACAGAATTTTATTACCCTTTTATTAAAAAACTTTCAAAAAGAAAATTTTACCTAACAAGAAAACTTTAAAAAAAGAAATAATGGAAACAGAAATCTTTTCGATCTCTTTTTTCTAAAACAACCCCTCAATCAAGAACACAAACCAGCCAAAAATTTCAAAACCCCAAAACTCAAAAACTCAAGAAAATCAAAGACCCTTTTTTGAATTCAATAAAGCTACAAACTTTTCAACACAAATGTGTTCCCTTTAGGAAAATAACACACCCTTGACCCAAAAATTCCAAAAAAAAAAAAAAAAAACTATCCGCAGGAAGAGGGGTTGTTGTTTTGGGGGGGGGGGGGTTAAGAAAGATGAAGAATCAAGAAAACGATGAGAAAAAGTTTGGACTTTTTGAGAGAGAAGAGTTAGTGTCACGTCAAGAAAGAGCTAAAAGATGATAAATTCCCTTTTCACTAAACAAAATTCCATGAAAAGGAATCAACTTTAAAGGAAAAAAACCATTATTTGTGTTGTTTGATATGATCGATCACTAGATTTTTTGTAAGCTGTTGAAGAGGCTGAGAATGTGGATAGAGACATTCAAGACAGAGGGAGGGAGGGAGTGGCGGGGCTATAATTATGGCACGAGGATAGAAGATATTAATATTTACACTAGGTCATTTTTTTTTTTTTTAATCGCTCGATGTTTGTGCTCTATTTTAAAGATTTAATTAATTTGAATTCACGTTAAAAAGTCTTATGTCAAATTCACGATAGACAAGGCCCACCAAAAGAAAAAACACTTCTTAGCAAAATTATTTTAACCTCTTTGAGCATTTGAATTTGGAAAGTAATATTTATTTTACCTATCGAATGAATAGTGAACTACAATACTAGCAGTAACATAAAGTGGAGTTTGGAAGAGTAGAGTTACGCCGATCCTACTCCTATTTTAGAGGTAGAGGGATTTTTCATATAGATCCTTGACTCGTTTATGCAATTCTCTTTTCCATATAATATAGTTGATCTAACTATCACCCCGTAAAAATTAACTTTAAATTTTTAGTGACACTTTCTAATCTTACAAGACTCTAGACGTGATCCTCTACTTCATTCACCATGCACCAATACTTGAGTGGTATCCCTATCAGTCTCCCCGTATTCTTGAGTAATACACCCAAGTTACTTGAAATTTTTTCTCTTTTGGATGACATGTATTAAGTCTTACCTTGTTATCCTTATATGTTTATGTCACTTAAATTGTTTCACATGTACTCTCTCTTAACCCTACTCAACTTGAACTTCATAGATTTCGAGGATCATCACCAAACATCTCGTTAATTTCATCGAGTCTCGTTAATCAAAGATATATCATTCGTAAATAACCTACACGGAACATCACCTTGTATTTCTTGTGTCAAACATACATTAGCAAGGCAAATAAACATCATATGTAAGTCCCCCTTTCTCTCCATATATTGTTCCACAAGTCTCCTAACAAGATGCATGACTTCTTCGTGGTAGCGCCTCCACATGAATCCAAACTGATTCTTAAAAACAGACACATTCATCCTCATTGTCATCACTCTCTCTCAAACTTTTGTGGTACGACGTAACAACTTGATAACCCTATAATGTTGCAGTTCTAAACATCACATTTGCTCTTGTATGTTATTAGGATCACCTGCATTCGTCGGACATTTTCATCGTCCTAAAAATGATTTTAAAGAAACCCAATCATCCATAGGGGTCGTTTGGTTGGGGGGAGGGGGGGATGTGGATATAAAAAACACTACATTATTTTTGAAATTAGTAAAAAAATTCTCACGTATCAAACGATCCCTAAATATATCATGAAAACGTACTAGTTTTTTTTTTTTTTAATTTTATATCAATTTAAAATCAGATAAATAAATTGATACGAGGATAGAGTTGAGGTGGAAGTACTACCGAATCTCCGCGTTGCAGAATGTGATCTCATGTGATAGGTTTGCAGTCAAGAAGCATTAAGATTTTGCTATGTCCCTACACCAATTATTTTAATTTGATTAAAATTAATGTGAAATTGGTGTTTGGATGGGATTTATTTTAGAATTTTCTACAAAAAAAAATAAAAATATTTGCAAAGTTTTCTTTTGATTGAATATATTCATTAATAATAGTAACAGAATTATTTGCACAAAGTTTTCTTTTTTTAGTATAGTGAATATGGCCAATTTGCAACGTGCATTAATTAATATGATAAAATATCACTTCAAAGTTTTTAAAAAAGAGTATTTGATTTTGACATATACTTATTTGTTCAAGATATTTATTACGAGAAGTATTGAATCTCTTAGAATTATTATATTAAAATACATATCTAAAAAAAGAAAGAAATTAATCTAAAGATATGTTATCGAATAATTTTATTCGCGAATCAAATAATCACGTAAGAAATTATTTAAGTAATTTATTTGGTTAATATTATAAAATTGACCATAATATTATTGGATGTATTTAGTTATTTTTTGGCAACTAAGTACCGCTCTAATTATTCGATGGTGATTTTGTCATGGTTTAATAATTGCATGTTCTTTGAAAAATGTACACGGTAATCTTTTTATAATTTAAATGATTAATTTAGCCAGATGGAATATAATACAAAATTTGGTCAATTTCATGGCTAGACATGAAGTAATTATTGTGTTCTTAGATATTTTTTTCTTATTCCAAGGAGCAAAGAAAATTGATAAGTTCTTTTTAATTGTAATAATCTCAAAATAAAATATAAAATTATTTTGTTCTTTATTTGACGGAAGGTATTAAATTAGGTAGTTTTATGAGATTATTTATCCATTATTTATATTATAATGATGAGATAAATAATTACATATACATGGTGAAATAACTTGAAAAAAAATTATATTGCATAGTGTATTTACACCAAATTAATTCAATTTTCATTATTATGTGATCTAATGAAGTAAAACGCATGTTAATTAATTAAGATTAAATAAAATAAACTATAAATTTAAACACATGACATATATATTAAAGGGTAAATCACATAAATATGCTATAATATAAAAATATTTACCATTTATGGCAACATAATTTTTCTAACTAAATATAATATTTTTCTAAATGAAAAAAATTGTACGTTCTTTGCCTCTTTCTCAACCCTTTTTCCTCTTCTTCTTTTTATTCTTCTGCTTCTTCGGCTCTTTCTTTCTTTGTTTTTATTCTTCTGCTTCTTCGTCTCTTTCTTCTTCTTTTTTTTACTCTTTTACTTTTTTTTCTCTTTCTCTGGAATTACTTATCTTCCTCCTATTTTTAAAAAAAATTCATGTTCTTTTCTTTAAACTTTTCATCTAATTAACCATATTCCTCAAATAAGTTTTTGTCCATGTCACTATTTTTATCCAAAAATAAAATGAAAAGAGGAACAAAAAGATCGCAAATTTGTATAAAATCACATTTTTATGCAGAAATTTCAAATCTTTAAAATTACATAAGCAAAAGTTCACCATTGATGGTGATTATAAAGCTTCAAATTTGAATTCATTATTTGAATTTTACGAATTTGTAATAAGTTTGAATAGATAGTTCCTATAAATAATAGAAAATGTCGTTTGGAGTTTATATCTCAATTTTAAGAGGGTTTGGTTAAGTTTATAATTGATTTTAGGAGAAATATTAGATTGAAATGAATTAAATATAGTATTGAAATTGTCTTGCAACTGTATTAAAGTTGAATTAGATAATACAATTTTAATGCAAATTTAATTCATTTTGAAGTTTTTTGATTGATTTGTTACTATTGGATACTTGTTTAATTCATTATTGATACAACTTATCAGTTTATTGATCATTGTCATATCTTTCGTTAGTTACGTTTTCCATTCATTCTTAATTCTCTTTTCTAATTCAACTTTAAATATTGTGTAATACAATTTTTAATTCATTTCACAGCTTTTTGATTTATTTGTTACTATAGGAAACTTGTTAATTCATTATTGATACACATTTAATTCACTCTACAAATCATTGTCTTGTCAGTCATAGTTACATTTTCCATTCGTTCTTAATTCTCTCTTCTTATTCAAATTTAATATTGTTTAATACAATTTTAATACAAATTTAATTCTTTTTGCAGTTTTTTATTTATTTATTTGTTCCTATTGGATACTTGTTTAATTTATTATCGATACAAGTTTAATTCACTCTATAAATCACTGTCTAATATTTTATTTGTTACATTTTTTTTATTCATGATTAATTCTCTCATTCTACCTCAACTTTAATATTTGTGTAATACACTTTTGTATTTTTAATTTATTCTGCAATTAATCGATTGATTTGTACGATTGGTTACTTGTTTAATTCATTATTGATACAAGTTTTATTCAGTTTATATGCAGATCAAAGAATGCTCTTTTGTTTTCTACATCCTGCATTCATATTTAATTCTCTTCTAATAATTCAACTCTAATATGTTTGTAATACATTTTTAATTCAAGTTTAATTCATTTTGCAGTTTCTTATGCCTCTTCATTTGTTACGATTATACTACTTCTCTTCTAATAATTTAACTTTAATAAGTTTGTAATACATTTTAATTAAAGTTTCATTCATTTTGCAGTTTTTTATGCCTCTTCATTTGTTACGGTTATATTACTTGTCTAATTAACTGTTGATACAAGTTTTATACAGTCTAGAATCATTGACTATTCTACGAAAAGAAAGGGAAAAAGAGCAATAGTAGGAGAGGGAGAAAGAGCAACAAAAAAAAAGCAAGAAAGAAAGAAAAAAAGAGAGCGAGGCACAAAAAAGGAGAAAGAAAGAAAGATCAAGACAAAGAAAAGGAAAAAATTAAGAAGTTGCTATAAATGGTAATAATTAAAAAATATATTTAAAATAAGTAATTATTTTTTAAAAGGAATCCATTCACGTAATTAATTCTATATTAAATTGATATAAACACCTAATGCAGATAAATTTTATCCGAAATAACTTATATCAAGATTGTCAATCTCAAAATAATATATTCTCAACCAAATGACTGCTATCACACCATACATTTGAATGTTTCTTTTAATCAAAACTTTCAAAATTTAAACTATGAAATATAAAACATTTCAATAAGACGTGATTTCCATTTTAATAAACATTACGTGGAATTAATCATAGCCTTATAACGAGTATTAAAAACATAATAAAAATGGAACTTTGGCTTGTAGTAACTTTTTCACCATTAATATTATTTTATTTTATCCTGCCAAAAAAAGCTATAATCAACCATAGCTTGTCACTATCAATGTGAATGGAAATATGTTTTCCTTTTTAGTGTATTTTAAACCTGACTAATTTAAATTTATATCGTATTAAATTTTATTTGAAAAATTGATTCTTTCTAAAATTATCTTTTTTATATTTAAGATTTGAATATAAATTTTTAATTAAGGAAAAAACGACTTAATCTATTATATCATATTTTGATGAATGGAATATTTTTCTTACTATAAATTGAATTAAAACATCCTTAGTAAACCAAATATCAATTAAAAAAAATATAGGAAAAAGTGGTAAGCTTCTTTTAACCTACTAAATCAATTATGTGAACATTGGTATGACAGGCAGAAATTAAAGTTATTAAAGATTTTGATCCTTTCAAAACATGTGTAGGGAAAATGTAAATAATTTTGTAGTTTATTTTTACTTATTTTTTTTTTTATGATTTTAAAAAAATAATAATTATTGATATAAATATTTTATCATACTATTTAATCTTAAATCTTAAAAATAATTTATGAAATAAAAAATTAATATTAAAAAATCTCTATACATATATATTTCTTTTCTTTTTATATGCTAAGTGACAATAATTTTTTTTTAAAAATATAGTGAAACTATTTACAGTTGCTTTTTAAGTCTACATGATTGAACCACGTCGAACTTTTTTAAAAGCTAGAAAGATATTAATAAGTATAATTTACCAAAATCTCATAGTGTAAAATCTAAATAACATTTTATCCCTACTTTTTTTTAATTTACAAAAATCTCTTCAAATCAGTGCTATTCGGATACATAAAAAATAATTCAGATACATTAATTCCAATACATTAAAATAAAATTAGTTACACTTTTAAAGGAAAGAGAATCAGTTTTGAATTTGAGTTCCCCAAATCAAGCTAATCAATTTATTGTCAATCTTTCTTAAATGGTAATAATTTCAATTAATTTAAGATTCAAATTTTATTCTCTCAATTCTCCTCCAAATCCTCCTTCCATATCAATAAATTCAAAATTTATTTTTTTCTCTATTCAATGTCTCATTCATTCAAATTAAACTCAAATTTGTCAAAAATTTGATAAGATACATAATAAATAGTTGTTGAAAAATAATTTCTTTCGTGAATCTCAAATACAATATTGTAGTAGATCGATGAGATGAAAAAAACTTGAAAATCCTATATATAGTAGAAGGAATCGCAAGAAAATGTTGATTATGCTGCTTGGCATACTCTTCATCTCATCTCGATCGTGGCACCACAGTAAGAGATGGTCAAAGAAGTTACTGAACACTTCAATTTTTATTTCAAAAATACATTAGTTGATGTATCCTAAAATTGTTCTTCTTATTCTTTCTAAAAAAATCTCAATTTATTGAATCAAACTTGTATTGATACAACATGAACATGTTCATCTTGTTGAGACATTCCGAAACCTGAGAAAATGAGGTGAGGTATGAATGATACAAAAGTGGTGAAATTATTGTTGGTCAAAAAATTGATTTGTGAATCTCAAGTCAACCATTGCATTTGAATCAAAGATCGATGAGTTGAGGAAAAAATGGCGATATGTTACATCGTTGAGGTGAAGAAATAAGAGTTTGAATTTTCAATGTACCCGTTATGGATTGATACAACAAACAGAAAGGCTAAAGAGATGCATAGTTTTGATGAATCATTCATACCTTTTATAATGTTGTGTAATTGTTTTCTGAATTTTGTTTCTAAGCTTGATAGATTTATCAATACATTACTATTTATGTATCTCGTTTAAATTGATAAGTGTTGTATTTCTACCAGATCCATTAAATAAGTAATTGTTATCCATAAGATGTAAGGTTTGAGATTGATACATTACTTTGTGGTAGTTGCTAAGATACAATTAATATAAATTCAAACTTACGTATCATGTCTAGAAAATTATATATTTGTTCATGCAATAATAAAATATTGTGTATCCGATACATTATATCATGTATCAATCATATGGTTTAGTACATGTAATATTGTGTTTCATAAAATTATTTATCTAACACACAATTTGTGTAGTTCTGTTTGATAAAAAAAGTTGTATTTGATATTAGCACTATTTAAAAGACAGATTGTTGAGTACATAATTCATTATGTTGTGTATCTAATACATGATTTAATATATGTATTAATGCGCTCCATGTTTATTGTATCAAAAGAACTTCATATTTTGACTCGAACTAAACAAACTTTTGATAATAATATTTGCGTATCACCGTTTATGAATCTGATACATAATTGTTGACACTTAATGTATCATGTACTGTGTACAGATACATATCCTTCTAAATTTAAATAAGATAAAAGATACATAGCAACACCTAGATACATGATAACTGATACATTTGGTTGAAGTTTTATATCAAGTATCAAAACTAATTAAGTTTATGTATTAAAACTAATATTTCAACACAATACACTGTGTATGATAAAATTATAATGTATCGTAGTGTTAAAACAAAGGTATTATACATTAATTTAAGAAACTAAATTGACTAGATACATTAAAAATCTAGTTAATGTATCTCAAACTCTAACCGTAAGATAATTTAGTAATTTGAACTCGATACATTGTACATAATGTATCATAATGTTGAAACAAAAATATTACACATTAATTTAAGAAACAAAAATAACTTGATACATTAAAAGTACGAACTCATATATATCAGAAAAAGATGAACAAGAAGAAATCAAAAAAAAATAATCAACAATCTTATTTATTTTGACTTCTCCTTCTCAGCTATTACTTTAGAAGACAAATGTACATCAACTTTTTTCTACATTTACTTTAGAAAACGAAGGTACATCCTTCTTTTCATTCTCATTCTCAACATTCGCTCTTGTATCATTTTTTACTATTAACATAGACGTCACCCATTAATCTCGATCCAAAGTCCTTATCAAAGCCACCAGTAGATCGACTTTTTCACCTTTTTGAGCGTTTTTTTCACAATCTATTTGAAAGACGAAGATGCATCCTTCTTCGACTAGTTGAGTAATATCAACACTAAAAGAATGATCTGAATTCATATGCATCAAGAAATAAAGACTAAAAACAAAAAAGTTGAAGAAAACGACTATAAAGAAAACACAAAATATCAATTGAGTAGTTTGAATTTAATTGTTCGGAAAGTGAATTCTTTTGAAAATAAAATTGATATGAAAATTCTAACTGATAAGATTGTAGAGAATCCTTTTGAAAATCAAATTGATATAAAAATTGTAACTGATAAAATTTAGAGTGAAATTAGAGAGAGAATAAGAGTGTGAAAAAAAGGAAGAAAATCATGTGTCAAGGCTTGGATATTTATGTATCTGGTTGACTTAATAATTGGAAGGAAATAAGGAATTTTGGAAATATTTTAAAATGGTAGGGAATAATGAAAATTATGAAAAATAAAGAAGTGTATATATTTAATTTATCCTATTAATAATACCAACTAGTGTAACTGTGCGAATGACTGATTTCGAATTCAAATTTTGAGTATATAAAAATTATAATAAATAGTATTTTTTTCTTAAATGAGTCTTATGTGATATAACTTTATCTTTGTTAAGCCTCACGAGTTTTTGGCTAAAACCATTTCTTAACTATGACTCAATCTAATATACATCATTATATTATCTAAGTGAGCAAAAAATATCCTTATATTATCTACAAAAAAAACAAGAATCATTCTTCAATCTATTTTTATTAAGAAACTGATTGAACCAATAAAAAAATACTTTTTCAATTTGATCACGTCTTGACCACGACGAAAAGATCAAAGTTACCTAAAAAGAATAAAGATATGAATAGGAAATGAATCTTGAATTTAAATTTTGTGTGTTCTTAGTTAATAGAGTATGTTTTTTTTTGCATTATCAAGTAATTTGACTTGCACAAATACATAAACTTTAAAATACTCATATAATAATTCCAAAGGTTATAAAGATTATGTAAAAGAAATCATTACTAATATATTACATCCAACTATTTAGAGATTTTCTTTAGTAAAATATTGAGGGGTATATAATATATATACAATGTTCACATTTTATATAATGTATAGATATGCTGAAAATTTACTGAAATTGCGTAGGTGTTTAGTTATTAATTTTTTTTTACTGTATTTGATTTTTCGAAAAAATATTTAGAATTTGAATATATTTTTTTTGAATATAATTTAAATCCTCAATTTCGAAAAATTTAAAAAAAATCACCTTAACTTGGTTAGCTTAATCATGTGTACATATATTCATTCGACTTGACACGTTTTTTGTTGGGGCGTAAGTTTCTTTTAAAAGAAAAAGACAAAATGATGAATCTTGCAACTTTTTGGATAGTTCAAAGATGTTTTTGTTCACTTATATTACACAAGAATGTACTTTAGGTTTTGGTCATACTCCAGAAACAATTTTAGCCAAAACTCTAAGTCTCATTATAAAAATCAAATATCAATATATAAATTCAAAGCAAATTTACGTAATTATTCATAACCTGTATTACACTAACACAATATATGGGGTGAAAAGTATTGAAAGTAAATAACAATTTATTTATTTTTTGAAAATAAAGGAGCATGAAATGAAAGAATCTTAATATAATGCGAGGAAGAAATAATCCATGAATTATTTTCTAAACAAGGAATGGTCAAAGTAATCATATTCAAAAGATTGTGAGTTATTTATTTTGGTTTAATCCAAAAGATTAAAAAAAAAGTTTGTTTTTTTCTGAATTTTTGAAATACTTTTGACTCTTTGTTGAATTATTCTAAACCAATTCTTATCTTTTTATATTCCAAAGAAAAAAAAAGTTTCTAATTTTGGGAAATCATTTTTGCAAAAGTTAAAGAAACAAACATGGCAATATTTGTTATTTTTGGACCCTTTGTTAGGACATCTCACAAAATTAAATTCCCATTAATTTATGTTTTCAGGTCCATCATGATTCATGACATGTGTGTTAATACACTATTTATATTGAATTTTGATATTAATTAAAGCTGTTTTGTGTAATCATTCTTCAAAATATAACAATAATTTTACACTATTACAACTGGTTTTGGATGGGTTTTTTTTTTTAGAGGTTTTTGGATGGTTGGTTAATTGTGTGTGATCAATTAATATCTTTTATTCTTTATTTTGTATTTACTATTCTTTCAGTCCCAATTTATGTTATACTTTTCGAATTTCGAGATTCAAATAAATTTATCTTTGATCGTAAATTTTTCAATTATTTTTTTTAAAAATATTTTGAATTTTCAATTATTGTGACTTATAATGCTATTTATGTAGTTTATAAATATATAAATTTCATTTAAAAAAAATTTAAGATTTCATCCGTTATTTCTCGATCAAACTTAAATTGTTTGACTTAAAAAAATAAAAAAGTATCACATAAACTGAGACGGAAAGAGTAATTATTATCTAATAATTATATTTTTTTATCATACCTTTAATTTTTATTGTAATTTACTCTATGTCATATTTTCTTTTTCTTATATGTTTATTTTTCACAAATTACTAAAATATAATATTGTCTAGAGATATAAAATGATATGATCTATTGAAAATTTTTAATCATCAATGCATTAAAGTGCGATATAATACTATAATAATCAATATATATATATAAATGAGAATCTTCATTCCGCCTATGTGGCGTGCTTTAATGATCAGAAAAATATTTTTTTATTTTTAAAAAAAATTAGGGTTTTAAAAATTATTTCTTACACAATAATATTATGTGTATATATATTTTACTATTAATTAGTTATTTAATGAGAATTACACCTTTAAATCAAGGAATTCCAAAAGGCTACCATATTGCCTCAAACGTAAAAAATATTTTTTCCTAATGTCCGTTTTCTACCTATTATTTTTAAGTTTATATTATTATAAATTTTATAGTTTTTATTATTATTATAATTTATACCTTCTATTTTTATTATTTTTTAAAAATAAAAAAATTATATATATAATAAAGCTAAATAAAAAATTAGGTGATGTGAAAAATCTCAATCTCAATGGCCACCATTCATATTGATCTTTTTTTAATTTTTTTAAAAATTTATTCTTTATTTATATGCTAGGTTAAAAATCACTTTAAAATTATATTTTTAATTACACCTCCCTCATTAACTCTTCTTTATTTCTTATAAAAAAAATCAGTTTATAAAACTCAAAAGACTATCATTAATTCTCTAATAACTCCCCTAAAAGGCTACTCTACAAAATAAAATGATAATTTATCTTTAATTCTCATGACTTTATCTATCACTATATAAGTATCCGAAATACATGTTACATATGACAAAAATTGCTATCATCTCAATGATTTAGGAAATTATTGTTAAATATTTTGTTTGAATGTTTTTTTATTCAAATTTTCATTTTCAGTTTTTATATGTACTGTTGGTTCCAACATATGGAGTCGAACTTCTTATTTTGCAGGTATATGTTCAAAGGAGCATGTTAGAGGAGCGCAAGATAATCAAGATTCGAGACTAAAGAAATACTTTTATCCTCCACATGATGAGTAACAAGTTTAATGTTGCTTCCCTAATTTTATATATATTAGTTGAAGTGCTTAAGATTTTTTGTAAGTAGTTTGTTATTACATATGACAAAAATTGCTATCATCTTAATAATTTAGGATATTATGGTTAAATATTTTTGCTTAAATGGTTTTTTTTCAAATTTTCATTTTCAGTTTTTACATGTACTGATTGGTTCCAACATATGATGTCGAACTTCTTATTTTGCAGGTATATGTTTAAAGGAGCATGTTAGAGGAGCGCAAGATAATCAAGATTCGAGACTAAATAAATGTTTTTATCCTCCACATGATGAGTAACAAGTTTAATGTTGCTTCCCTAATTTTATATATATTAGTTCAAGTGCTTAAGATTTTTTGTTATTTTTTGTGAGTAGTCTGTTATTTAAAGTTCATCACGAATTTTAAATATAAAGTTTTTTTTCTATTAAATTATATGTACAAAAAAGTAAATTACAAATGTGTTATTTGATTTTCTGTTTTCAGCTTTCTTCTTATAATGTTATCGTAGGAGATGTGATGTGGCATGCTTCTAAAGTCAAGGATGACATTTATTTATTTTTCTCAAATTTTGACATTTTTTTAATTTTTTACATTTATATAATTTATTTAAAAACCTACAAAATATATATCACTTACATTAATTTAGAAAGATAAAAGTCATTATTATTTAAACTAAATAATTGATACATTTTAGATTTTACATTTTACATCAGTTTTGCTCAATTTTTCACGGGTGAATATTGAACCATAATTATAATCCAATTAAATTGAACATTTAATATATTCAATGTCTTATGTCTGTTTTTCTTTATGTTTTTTTATATTCCTTATTTATTTTTTGTGATTGTGAAGCTTCACTTTTGGAAGTCGTTCAGTTTATGCCTAAAGGTTAAAATGTCTAATTTACACACACACAAAAAGTTAATAAAAAAATTCTTTGATATGTATATTAAGTTTGTTTGAATATATTTTTTATATTTTTTTAATATTATTTTATACTAAATTGGGATAGGATTACGTGTTATAACTCAAAGGAATAATATCAATTTTTACTTTGCAGATTTACGGTATTTTATTTTTAATTTGCATCTTTCATACTTTATCTTGAGAAATTCATATGATATTAAATATTCTATTTTGATAAAACTTAATGAATTCATTCTTACGGCCAAATTAACGTATGTATTGTTTTGATTGAGAACTACTTTATAATTTCTTTATTAATTCTTACTCAACATTCAAATCTTGATATTTTGATAAATCAAGGAGTCTCATACTATATTTCAATTACTAAATAATTGATGTATTCTTTTGATTGAGAACTAATTTAAAATTTCTTTATTAAAATATTTCTTACTCAATATTTGATAAATTTTGATATCATGTGTTATAATCTACATCAATGAGTCTCATATATTCGACCTATAACATCTACCTCAATGTTGAATTCTAAAGTAATTACTGCTTTCGTTCATTTTACTCATCATATTTTACCTTTTTATGGTTAATACTATTCTCAGCGCTCAATTGAATTAGATTAATTCACTATTTTAGAATTAAAATTTAAATATTTTGAAATATGTAAGAAAAAATACTATAAGATTCAATATTTCTCACATTAATATGATTAAAAAAAATACATATTAAATATAATACGAGTGAAAGTTCATATAATTTAACTTCCATACAAAATATAAGAAACAAAATTAAATGGGATCGAAATGTATATACTCTAGAAAATCATAAATATTTTTCTACTTCTTAATTGACACTGTAATTTTGAGAGCTATTTTTATGTATCATTTATTTAACAATAGAGGCAAAACTTAACTTTTTTATTACAAATATATCGTTGCAGTGAAGTTGAAATAATTCGTACATATTTTGCAACTTTTTTTATTGCACCGAACAATGAACAATCAAACGTAAGTAACAATATATAGTACATTAAATGGAATACGAGCATATGATAAATCAATTTTAAGAGAGAGGATGAAGAGGCTAACAACCTAAAGAACACAAGCTCTAAATACATATAGAGATTGTCAAATTAAATACTTTTAAAAATTTTGTAAGATAGTTTATAATATTTGTTGGTTTATTTAAAAAATAGTATAATGATGTTTTCTCCAAATTTTTGATGATCCATTTAGTCTCAATGTTCGGAAAATCGATATAGACAATATACTTTGTGTTTCTTATTTTTTTCTTCTTTTTTTGATAAGTATATTTGTATATGTATTTGTGGTTCTTCATTTTTTTTTAAAAATAGGTTTAAAAATGATTTTATATATATGCTCAAAATATATACAAATTTTCTTGAAATTCTTTTCTTTCTCTACTTCCCATTAAAAAACTAATTATTTTTTTCTTTCATTTATAAGTTTACTACACGAGTACCTATAGAAGATTAAATTTTTTTAAGTGATTATAAATAATAAATAATATATAAATTAAAGATCTTTTAAAGAAATAATTGAAATGGAAGTATGATTTGCGCGTAAATTTTATTAGAAATATATAAATACAATTTATATAAAATAAAATAAAATCGCGCGTAGCGTGATCAAATTCACTAGTATATAATAAGACACAGTATATGAGCAATATATAACGACCATCTAATCAGAGTGCTATAGCATGTAACTTGAATATTTTTCCAAATATATTGATACAAAATAATATTTTCTTTTTGTTGTATCTTTATTAATTAAATTACTGATATGTGATATTGTCTAGCGATATAACATGATATAATCTATTGAAATATTGTATTCATCAAAACATTAAAGCAATATGTAATAACCATCCAATCAAAGTGCTAGTGCTTAAGTATTTTTCCAAACACATTGATACAAAATCACATCTACAATCTATATATTAAGTATAACTTACATAAATACTATAATGTAAAATTTTAATTACCTTCTATCCCTATTATTTTTATAATTACATAAATTTCATATTTTTTAGGCATTTCAGATACGTAATTAAGAATCCAGACACATTATTGTCGATACATTATGTATCAATTTGTTGTACTTATTAAGGGAAAAAAAAAGTTGTAAATCAATTTAAAATCTCATAGTATCCATTTGTTGCACTAATTAAGGGGAGGGGGAGGGGGGAGGGGAGAGGGGGAAGCTGAAAGTTAAATTAAGATCTCATAAATTACGCTATTCCATTCAAAATTATTGTCAAGAATTAAAAATCATATAGTGTAACAAAACAAAAAAATAAAAAAAATAAATTTCTTTATCTTGTTCATCGTTCTCTCTGTTTCATAAAAAAAATTGTCAAAATTTTAGAAAGCGAGGTGAGTTATGAAGGATTGTATAGAATTGTTGTTGGACAAACGATTTCTTTTGTGAATCTTCAAGTTCATCGAATATCTTTTCGATTTTGATTCAAGATTGTCGAAAATTTTGAGATTCAAAATTCTTCTCCAGTTCATTGAAGATCCTTTCCGTTTTGAATCAATATTGTTGAAAATTTTGAATTTCAAAATTGTTCTCCTAGTTCATTGAAGATTCTTTTAATTTTGATTAAAAAGTATCAAAATTTTTGAGAAGATACATCATGAAGATCCTTTTAATTTAAATTGATAAGTGTTGTATTTCTACTAGATACACTAAATAAGAAAATGTTGCCCATAAGAGTTTAGGTTTGAGATCGATACATTATTATTTGGTAATTGTTATGTATCAGATACATTTAGTATAAATTTAAATTTACGTATAATAATTTAAAAAATTAGTGCATGATACATTATTATTTATGTATCTTATTTTGTTTGAGATCATGAAGATCCTTTCGATTTAAATTGATAAATATTGTGTTTTTACTAGATACATTAAATAAGTAAGTGTTGCCCATAAGATTTTAAGTTTGAGATCGATACATTGTTGTTTAGTAATTGTTATGTATCAGATACATTTAGTATAAATTTGAATTTACGTATCATAACTAAAAAAAATAGTGCATGATACATTATTATTTATGTCTCTTATTTTGTTTGAGAAACTACGTTTTAAAATTTTTAAAAATACATTATAAGGATTGTTTGAGATCAATACATTATTGTTTGTTAATTGTTATGTATCAGATACATTTAGTATAAATTTGAATTTACGTAACATATCTAAAAAAATAGTGTATGATACATTATATTTATGTATCTTATTTTGTTTGATAAATACTATATAAAAAATATATTTTTCAAAAAAATATAAATTCAACTACAATATAATTAACTAACTATGAAAAATTTACAAATATTATACTAATTATTAATAAATAAAAACTACTACTATTACTTTTTTTTTCTAATTTACATTGTAGAAGTTTATCATCATCACATAATTATTTATTCCACGTAGATAAGTTTCTAATTTTAAGATGTATTAGTGAGTTAGTATATATTTTTGAGATAATGCACAAGTTTCCCCTCAACCTATGCCCGAAATCTCAGATATACACTTATACTATACTAAGGTCCTATTATCCCCCTAAACTTACTTTATAAATAACTTTCTACCCCTTTTCGGCCTACGTGGCACCATCTTGTGGGCCCAGCATGTGTTGACACTTTTTTTCAAACTAGTGCCACGTAGACCAAAAAAGGGTAAAAAATTATTTATAAAATAAGTTCAGGGGGTAATAGAACCTTCGTATAGTATAAGTGTGTCTTTGAGATTTCAGGCATAGGTTGAGGGGGTACTTATGCATTTTCCCTATTTTTTTTGTAACATATATATTTTGCTGTTATATCTTTAAAAAAAATAGTGATAATTCATCTTTTGAGGTTAAATTAAATTTCATCAAATGCTAAGTTTTCACTTTTAATTCGGTAATTCAATAGTATATATCAAATAGCAAAATATCATATTTTATACTTGAATGAGAAAATAACTTTTAAGATTGTGTAACTTAAAATGGAGAGAGATTTGTGGAGTGAAATAAGGAAGGAATAAATATTGGTTTTGGGAGATGTTATTTATGTATCCTTGGGGTTAGAAAGTAAAATATGAATTTTTGAAAATTCTAAAACTAGTAGAAAATAATGAAAATTATGGGGGGGGGGGAAATGTGTGTATATGTATAATTTATCCATATATTAAATTATCATTATACCTTGCCATATAAAAAGGTTCAAATTTCTAAAAGTGGGCTTCCTCTTAAACAAGCCCAAAACTAATATTATGGCCCAACTATATTTTGTCCCAAGTATATGTTACCAAATGAGGCCCAGCCCAGAAAAGAACTCTTTCCTTAGCACTTTGTTAGGATGATTGGTACATATTATTTCATAATATATCGTATTATATTATTTTAATAAATATAATATTTGGATAAATTATATCGTCCTTCATCGTTACATAATGTCGCACATTAGCTTGAGCTTTAAATCTACAAAATAGTAGGTACGGGATAGAGCTATTATGAAAAAATATGATAAAAGATGAAATGTGATTATTAAATAATAAATAAAGACAAACCGCAAAGAAAATATTAAGGTAATGATGCAATCACACCAAATCGATCGTTACATAAAATGATTTTTTCGTTGTTACCTAACGATGGATTTAAACAATACGATACAATAATATTTAAGTAACAATCAAAACAAAAATTATATTCAAACTAACAATAATACAACGTAACAACCGCCTAAACAAGTAAGTCAGCAAGTGTAGCGACTATGAGTTAATTTGGAATAGTTATTCATGTTAAGTGTCTTTATATAAATAAGATTTGTGTTTATCCTTTCTAAATTTCAATTGTAAAATTACATTGCGTATGTTATTATTGTCCATATTTAAGAGCCTGTCTTACTTTTGACGTCTCTTTTACGCGTTCCTCGTCAAAAGTAGCTCATGCATACGTGTTGTTGAGGTGGTGGCATTGGTGAAGGAGATAGTGGTGGAACTTGGAAGCACGGGCGAATAAATTCAAAAACTATATAAAATCTATTGTAAATTATAATTCTTTCATATGAGAAAATACATTTTAAAAATTGTTCAAAGTTTATATAATTTAATTCTTAAAATAGATAAATTATAACAAATAGTTTAGAACAAATTGCATATCAGAACGAGAATTGAATATCAGTAACATTAACATATGTGATTGTGTGTAAGATGGTTAAAATTATTTTTACTTTTAATTAGAGACTTTATATGATAAATATTTTTTTTTTAATATAAGATCACTTTAATGACCTATTTATGAGATTTACAATTTGTTTGTATGATTGTTACAAACTTTGCGTGTCGTGTTCATGCTATTGTTGTCCTTAGAGTGAAAAAGGGACGTGCGTTACTAGAAGTTCATCCTTTTATTTTTGGATAATATTTCTTTGTCATATGGTTTACGATATATTTTAAAGTAATAAATATTTTCGATATAAATTTATATATTTTCGATACAAATTTTCTTTTGAGTTTTTTTTTTTTTTGATTCGAGGGTCATTTGTTGATATTTATTTGATCTTTGAGTGTATATTTCATAAATTTACAAAAAATTGATATGCTTTTTTAAGGATATATTATCCTTTATATAGGCATGAATTAAGATTTGGAGTTGAGTATCATTCAAAAATCCAAATTAGAATTGGTCACGTCTTATAAAGTTTCATATGTCTGTCTTCATCGCAATGTGATAATGTTTGTCCAATTCTTATAAAGAGTGTAAAGTTTTAATCTCGATTCAATATGAAAAATTCTCATTAATGCGTCTCTCTTTCTTCACGCGTAAACTAATCTCAATTTTTTTAATTTTGAAGTTTTATAATATTTGGTCTAAAGTATGATATTCAAGAATCAAAAGTACATTCATGACCCTTTATATATAGTAAGAGAGCGTGCATTATCATTAAAAAGAAAAAATCAAAATCTTATAAAAAATTTAAATTCTCGTTTCAATCTGACATAAGATCATTCTCCTTAACAAACAAAGATAATAATTCTATTTCACGAGTCACTATCTTCTCGACCTTTATAAAATTTTCTTATTTGTTAGGGGAAAATGCAAAAACAACTATTTATATCCTAGAATATATTATATTATTTTATTTGACATTAAATGTGTCTCATCATTCTTTAATTTTAACTCAATCACATAATAGTATGTTTATAATTATGACTACAAGTTTAAATTATTTTTTTTTTGATAAGTATCTTACATGGACAAATTTGATCAGTTTTTGCTAATGACTTTATCCTTATCTTCAGTAAGAAGAGTTGTTGCTTAATTAATTAATTTATTTCTTAAAGAAAGCAACATTGTCTCCTACTTTTCTTTTTAAGTGTCGAGTCTATTAAGGAAATATTCTAAATAATTTTAATCTTGATTCTTAATTCACTTATGATTATAATATATTAATAAAAGTTTTTTAGTTAGTCTTAATTCTTTTATTAGAAAATCAGCGAATTAAGTTGCTCTTTAATTAGAACGATTATTTTATATTCATTTGATGCTCACTATTTTTTTATTTTTGATGTACTCACTTTTGATTTAGTAGTAATTAAGAAGGTTTCTTTTAAATAGAGTTAAAAGAGTAAAAACAAACAAAAAAAATCTCGATTTCAAATTGTACTTCATACTAAACTATCAAGTGTGTGAATTTTATGTATAAGCAATAGGTGTGTTACTTTCTTTAACTATCAGTTATTCAGTTTTTCAATCTGAACAATAATGATAATTCAAATGACAGAAGTGAATAACTATTGCTTTATAAGAAAAGATGAAGTAACGTTTGATCAACCAAACATTAAAAAATAAATCGTGTTTTCATCCATACCGAACTCATCCCTAAAAAATTATTTGGTAGTTGATTAGAGTTACGCAAATATTAATAATGTTAAAATTAATTATGTACGAATTAATTATTTTACTCTTTATTCAACATAAATTTCCTTATAATTTATGCATATATTAGTATGCAAATTTCTAAATTGCCTTAAATATTATAATAATATGATATATAAATAACTTATTTTCTATATATCTACCTAACAACTATCGTATAAATTATATAAAAATCAACACATAAATAAGTAAATAAGTAATTTTTATTTATTTAGCTATCAAAGAATCTCTAAAATGCTTGGACAAAATTGTACAGAAGAAATAGATTCTGTGAAAAAGGACATGTGGAGCCCCATATTTATCAGAAAGGAATACTTTAGTTTTTTTTGTTTTTTTTTTGTCTTGTCAATATTATCTGCACGTTCTTTATTAAATCCAAAATTTATTTTCCCGTCACTCTAAAAGTGGATCCAAAATAATATATTAAAAAAAAAACTATATTAAATAGATAAATATTTTAATAATTTAAATAATAATTAAATAAATAATTAAAACAATAAAATAAAATGGTACAAGTTGAGTTAAAATCATCAAGCTAAAAATATTTCAAAATTACTAGATCATAAATTCATAATGCTATCTTTATTTGTATCCTCGGCATAAAAAATTTAAAGTAGAAAAGCATATTTTCTTGTTCTTAATTTATTTTTCATATTGAATTAAAATCTCTTGCCTTATAAATAAATTAAATTAATTAAAATCTCTTGCTAAAAGTAAAATATTGTATTTCTCATTTTTTAGTAGAAGAAAAAGTAAATTATTTAATTAAAGCTATATTTAATTTGAGCCTTGAATTAGAATTTTCTTTTATAATACATAAATATAGATGAGTTTAGTAGATTTAAATTAGTAGAGTGAATTCTAGATTATAAAATAAAAAAAAATGCAAAGGTAAATTGTGAAAGAAAAGTGAACATTGGATACTTTTTCAAAAGGTTCAAATCAATCTATCAATATATATATATAAACGAGGATCATAGATAAGGTGATGCGGCACCTCTCTATGATCTCTATTTATATTTAGTTTTTTTCCTTTTTTCTTTTTTTTTTTGCCTTTTTTATAAAAAATAAATTAATTATTATATCATAAAAAAATTACTTAATTTATTACAAATAAATATTTTATTAATGAGGATCATTTATAACAAAAACTCTTCATATTTTTATTTATTTATCTCACTTATAATAAAAGGAGAAATATAATTTATTTATTTTTGACTTTTTTTAATTTAAATTAATTGTTTTATTGTAAAAATATATTACTTTATTTATACAATAAATATTTTATTAATGTAGGAATATTTATTAAAAAACTCTCTATATTTTTTTCTATTTGGTTATCTCACTTCTAATCATGAAATCATAATACATTTTTTTTTTATATTTTAAGTATTTTTATTTTAATTTTTTAATTTATTCGCTAGGAGTTACTACCCATGACTTGCTCCTCTTTAATTTTTACTTTTAATAATATTCACAACTTTCATAATTTTTATGTCCATAACCTCCAAACTTAATTTGTAAGTTTATGATATCTTATGGAATTTCTTTATTTTGCCTTTAAATTCTTATTAGTTTCATGAAGATTCACATTCACGATTATCTTTCTCTTTTCATCATATTGATTTGGTTTGTAACAAAAAAGAAGTACATGAAGGTAAGAAATATTTCACTGCAAAATTTTATTTTTATTTCTTCTATTTTTGTCTATATAAATTTTTATTTGGTTTATGAATGAAACTAACATATAACAAAAAAAAAGTATATGAAGTTAATAAATATATCATTCTCAAATCCTTATTTTTTCATTTCCTTTATTTTGTCTTATATAACTTGATATTTATTTTCATGAAGATTCATATACAAAGTTATAATTTCTCTTATTCTTCATCTTGTTTGTGAATTAAGTAATATGTAACAGAAAAAAGTATATGAAGTAATATATATTTCATTCTGAAGTCTTTCTTTTTATTTTTATGTACTTAACCATGCTTTCTTAATATATTTTCTTATGTTTGTATTATCACTTATCAAGTAAGTATGATTAATTTTTTTTTTTTGTAATTCTTAACAATGTGTTCCGTATGCAATTGCTCTTTCTAATAGTTAGTTTTCCATATATAATATAGTTTAATTATAATATTTGTTAGATTTCAAGAAATAATAATTATTTAGTATTATTAGTACTATTGAAAAGATAATATACAACTATATTACATATAGTTTATATTTCGTTCTTTCTTTTGATAATATTATTTTTAATTGGTATCTGATTTTTTTAATTCAGTTGGTAGCATATAATGAAAGTTTGACATATGGTTAAAATATGATGACGGATCTCTTTGCAAAGGAGGATGGTAGAAGGAAAAAAGTGAAGCATAATTAGAGATTATTTTTTCACTTTGAATTGTATTACCAACTTAGTTACTTTTGCTAGAGTTTTCTAAAATTTGATTTATATAAATAATTTAGCTAAATGTATTATATTATCAATGCTAATCATTTGATTCTTTAGTATTCTATTTCTCTTTATTATGAAGAAAAATTAATATAATTATTTCATTTTAACAACAAAAATTATGATGATTAGGAGCTTCATTTTTATTATAATCACAAAAAAAGTAATTGAAAAATAAAATATTATTTTCATGATGTCATTTTTTGCATATGTAACAATCTGTCATTGTTCTTTTTGCTTTGAAATGTATTTATAATTTTTATGTAGTCACCAATTATTATATTTTCTCTGTTCATTTTTTGTATTTTCACCCCTTATTTTTATTTATTTATTTTACAAATAAAATCAATACATAATTAGCAATACAATTAATGTCTAATAAAACTATACTTTGAATTATTTCTAACTCATGTCTCTTCGTTTTACTTGTGACGTTTAATATCATATATTATTCATAACTTTTATATGTTTTATTTTTTGTAAGTCTTATAAATATTTAATTAATGTTTAAAAAAATATAATAAGCAAATGTAATAATAAGGAAATAATAATAAAAAATCAATTTTGTTTTGACGAAATCATAGTTTGAATAGAACATTAGTACTCCTACAAACGATAGAGAAAATTAAAACATATAAAATATTTTCAACCTAATACAGTATATTATTTTAAAAAAATGTTTAGTACTCCTACAAAATATATTTTATTTGTTTAAATAAAATCTATGATATTGCAGAGAAGAAAAATATTAATATTATCTATATATTCGATACTAACCTAAATATTACATATTTCATATTATCATCTTATAAATATTTTATATAATCGCGCGAAGCGTTAATAGTTTCACTAATTTATAATCATTAAAAAACAGGAAATTAATACACAGAATGACAGAATATAGAAGGGACTAGACAATGTCTAAAAAAACATATTCATAGTAATTTTAGTAGTATCAAAATTAAAAGATGCTTTTCAATATGTAAGAATTAACGACATTCTAATAATAAAAATATTAATCATTAATATATAACTTTTTTTTTATTTAAGTTGAATTTTAAGTGGTATTGAAATATGTTTAAATATATATGATATTAATTTGATTAAAATCCATGTCACCAATAATTATTCGATTTGTTCATTGTACTTGGTGGCCGTATGCAACTTTTTTTTTTAAACAATATCACATTTTATATAAATAAACAAAATATTCTAACTTCATATTACGGAAAAAAAAAGACTCACGTAAGATTTTATTTTTAATAATATATTTAAAAATAATATCATTAAAACTAATAGATACTCATTATATGATAAAAAACTTAGCTTACATCAAGTTTCTCTATCTTTTCCTACCCATAGAAACAAAACAAAACAAAATAAAATTGACTTTAGCATAGAAATATGTGCAAATATTTGTCTCAAAATTTTCTATCAAACAAGAAATCATAACTTCAAATCTTGGCCTTTCATGCACAATGTGAAAATTTTCCTTTCTCCTGCTCCAAAATAATTTATATGACTTATTTTTCTTTTATTCCGTCTTAAAAAAATGATACATAATATGATATATTTTTGTATTAAGCAATAATTTAACTTTAAAATATTTATTTTATTTTAATAAATTGATTTATAACAACACAAATTTCTATCATTTATATTTAGATCACAAGTTTTAAAAATTTATTTTTTGAATTTCGTGCCGAGTCAAACTATATCACTTAAAATGAGACGAATGAAGTAAAAGTTGGAGTAATTGGTTCTGTTTAAAAAATAAAAAAATATATAATGTATTAAAAATATTTTGAACCTTTTTTTTTTCATTTTGAATAATATTTGTGTAATTAATCTGGTTAAATTTTTAATCATTCTATTCTTTCTTATCCAAAATAAATGAATAATACCCCTTGATTACTTCCCAAAGTTTTCTTCAAACTACTAGATATACTTGGAAATTTTATTAGAGAAAATGATAATTCTTTTTTTTGTAAAATGAATTAATACATCTATAAATTTTTAAAAAATCATTCACCATATTAGAAAAAAGTGAATTATCAAAAACACCCTTAAATTGGACATAAATTATTAATTTTATCTCTAAATTAACGATAGCCTTGAAATATATCTCTATATTTGACTAACGGAAGCTAAATACACCCCTACATGCTCTCGATATGTAATATGACATAACAAAGGGTCTCAAATTATTGTATGACCATGAAGTTCTTAATAAAAATCAAAAGAAGTATTAAAATAATTCAAAACTCAACAAAAATTTAGGAGTATATTTCGTTGATATTACAAGATCGGATTTATTTAGATTCAATTAATCAAATAAAATATATTTTAAAGTTATCAATTATTTGAAATAAATTAAAAATTTATATTAAATTTAGGAGTATTTTCGATATTCGGAAAAACAAATGTATCAACTAGATATGTATGTCACTCACTCACTCACTTGTGTCTATTTGTTTCTTTTGTTTATTTCTTCAAAGAGAGAAAGAAGAAAAATTTCAGTGCCTTTCTGCAACTTTCCAAGATTAGCAATTTTTACTCTGTTCTTTTTTTCCACCAATTACAGAAGGTAAACTCTTTTTTCTCTTGAATTTATAATTAATCTCAGTTTAATTGAGTTCTTAATCATTACTTACCTTTCATGTAAAACTTCATTTTCTTGTTCTTTAATCCTCTTTGCTTTTGTTTAATTCAGTGGAAAAGCCTCTGTTTTTTTAATCTTTTGTGTGGAAATCATGCTGCTTTTCCCATTTTTATTTTCATCATTTGCTTATAGTTTACTTAATCTTTGGTGGGGTTTTTCTTTTTTTCATTTTCTGTACTTTTTTCTTTCTGAATTATCAAAAGTTTTAATTCCCCCCCCCCCCAAGAATTTACCTTTTGATTTTTATTTGTTCTTTTTTAGATACCCTTTTGTTATTTGTGGGTGATTGAGTTTTTTTCTTGAATTTTTAAGCTTGAGGAAAACACTGACATTGATGTTTTGTTTTATTTGGTATTTGCAGTTTTGGGAACTTCTCTATGTGTTGGCTATGCAGAATTGTTTTTAGATTGAATTGAATTGAAGAAAAAAGATTGTATTTTTGGGGCAATGGATGGGAAGAGATTTGTTGTATGCTGTTTGAATTTGGAGATTTTGGTGTGGATGCTTTTAGCTTTTGCTGTACAGCTTTCAGATGAAGCTAACCCTGGAGATGGTAAGGAACGACAGTCGCCAAGTCTTAGTAGGCGTTTGGACATGAATTGAGTGATATATGGAAAAAAGATTAGTATTTGATGTTCAGTTGCAAAATAGTATTTAGAAACTGAAGTTGTGTTTCGACATGCATTTTAGTTTTTTAAATGAGTTGTAAAACAATGTTTTGAAAAGAGGTTCCAAATTTCGTGTTTTGTGCAATGCTGATTATGTGAGAACATGTAATTATCTAAGCTGGTTGTTGATTTGAGCTCAAAAGTGATTGCATTTGCTTATTGTCCTTGTATATTTGAACTAGTAGGTGGTCTTCTTGCTGCTTATAAAGTTTGTACCTCTTGTTTAAAAAAAAATTGGGGATAGGGTAAATAGTCGAGGATTACAAGGTGGAGAATCGAACTCTCATCAATAAGGTGAAAGTTTAAGTAGCCTACCAGCTCAGCTACTAAGATTTCCTTATAAAGTTTGTACCTTCACTTGCATTTTCCTGACATTTTATTGGGTTTGCAAAGTTGAGGACTAACAGCTTTTGTGCCTATTCTGGTTGATTGCCTCTCAGGGAAATTCGTAGTTAGCCTTTGTTAATTGATTGAGTTCTAAGTTTCCACATGGCTTGTTTCTGTAATTGATTGAATTCTAAATATCTGTATGGTTTCATGGATCAATTTCGACCCTTTTTCCTTCTCAAAAAAATAATAATTTCGGCACTTTCATCTTCATGTTTGGAATTTCTTAACAATTCTCCTTTTGTATTGGTCAAGTTGCTGCAATTAATAACTTGTATGCTTCTCTGGGATCGCCATCCCTTCCGGGCTGGGGTGCTGTTGGTGGAGACCCATGTAATGGACTTTGGCAAGGGGTCAATTGCGAGAATGGATGCATACTGACAATGTAAGGACTTACCATTTACTACATTGCGTAGAGTTTTGTGGAACTGAAATGTTAATCCTACTTATCATGTTGTAGTCAACTCAATGCTGCTAACTTGGGAGGTGAACTTGGGGATAACTTAGGCTCATTTTCTTCTCTCAGAACACTGTAAGCTTCTCACATATCTCCTAGCTTAAAAGTTTGCTTGTTTGTATGCATGTGTTTTTCTTAGACATTATACATGAACAGACACTGGCATCAGCTCGCAAGTAAACACTCCAACTTTGAGAGTGGACATCTAGACACCTCAACTGGAAACTAAGGTCCCCACTGCATCTCGTGGTTTGGAGGTGTTTAGATGATCATTTGTAAGTCCGAGTGTTCAACTGACTCAGTGGAGACGAGTTGAGGTGTCTGGATGTGCATACTAAGTTGGAGTACTTACTTGCCAGTTAGGCCAAGTTTAAGTGTCTGTTATGTATATACCTTTTTCCTATTATTAAATGTTTCCATTTAGTGGAGTCCACTGTAATGATATGTGAATACTAATTGTGGCCATCTCCTGTGGCAGAGATCTGAGCAACAACCATATTGGCGGAAGCATTCCGTCTAATCTGCCAGTTACCTTGCTGCATATGTAAGTTCTACCATTTGACTTATGAAGGATTCCCTATAACACGTGAAAAAGAAACAAAAGAAATAGGATATATTGATAAACCTAGCTTTACTTATTGAGTAATACAGTTGACATTCTTTACCTTGGACAGTTTTCTTTCAGCTAATGCATTCACTGGAAGTATTCCTACTTCTTTGTCTTACCTGAGTCGACTTTCAGCTATGTAAGTATCATTTTTAGTGTAGATTAAAAGTTGCTTACTTCATAAAGAATCAAACTCAGGTATTTTACTGTGTGTCAGGTCTCTGAATGGCAACCATTTGACTGGAGAAATTCCTGATTCCTTTGAAGGCCTTACCGCTTTGGTCAATCTGTATGAAAGCCGAAAAAGGCATTTACATACTTCCATTTAGTTTTTTTTCATATGAATTACTGGTTTGGGTGTTTATCTTTCAACAGTGATTTGTCAAGTAACAATTTAAGTGGATCATTGCCACCATCTGTAGAAAATTTGTCTTCCTTGACCACTCTGTGAGTAATTCAACATATTATACAGTTAGTTTATACTTTATAGTTTGATCAATATGATAAAACTAACTTCTTGATTTCCAGAAATTTGCAGAATAATCAGCTTTCTGGAACTCTTGATGTTTTGCAGGATCTTCCCCTCGCAAATTTGTACTCTTCCAAACTAGATTTTACTCTAATATAATTCAGTTCACTAGAATGATAGAATCTTACTAACATCTCTCCACTCTCCCTGTGTCCTTTCTAGGAATGTAGAAAACAACTTGTTTTCTGGTCCCATACCTCAAAAGATGTTCTCTATTCCCAATTTCAAGTAAGTACATTCACTATGCTTTCATATACTTGTTTCATTTTTGTTTATGTTGAGTCAACATCTTAGTCACATTTAATATCAATGTATCCCTTGTCGTTTGTTGGAAATATCCTTTGACATGTAACATATCGTACAAAAAAGATATATAATCATAGAAGACAATCACATGTATGTCGAAACCGCGGAAACAAATGTCTTTTCAAGTTCAATGTTACTTAATACTGCTCCCTATTTTCCAATAATGCCTCACTTTTTTTACTATCTACCAGTGGTTATAACCATACATATAACTTTTCTAGCTTCCAATACCCCCCTTTAAAGCTGACAACTTGTATCATCTGTATTATGCTTCATACACACAAGTAAACCTTTCAGAAACTTCTTGTTTACTAGTTCCTGAAATCTATCTTAGAAAAAAATGGATGTGTTTGTATGCTATGTTGCTCGGACTCGTATTGGATCCTCCCAAAGTAATCCGACACTGGTGCAACACCGTATTTGGGAAGTCGAGCAACATAGCTTGTATGCTGCAAGGTCATTTTGTACAAAATGACCAGAAATATTGGCTTAATGTCTGACATGATATGAATCCTAAACTTTCCGTTAGCATAAATAAAGCTCAATGAGTAAAAGTAAGAATAATAAAATAAGAAATTGACCTGAAAAAAGAAAAAAAGAATCCTGACAAGCATGTCATTTAAATACATGAATTCTATCATATGGCCAGTCCCTCAAAACTTGGAAGTAAACAACTCATATAGACACAATAAATCGACAGCAAATATATATAGGTATAGATTTACAAACCGTAGTACTGGTAAATATGCATATGAAAACATACAAACAGTTAAGCTATGACATTCATGACCTGTAAAATAGACAAAATTGCAAGTTAATTAGTTTAGCAAGCTGGCTCCTGGTCTAAACTTGATCATAATTTAAGTTCACATTCTAGGGTGGCTCTACTCTAGTTAGGTCACCCACCTTGATCATATATCGAGCCCTTAACTTTCTTTCGGGAGGCAAAAATAACATGGAAGTCAGGCAGTCTTATTTATTAAGCTGACTTAAATGGTACAAGTTGGTAGATATATTTGATTTATGCAAAGATCAATGTGTCAGTTGTTGGATCATTTTTGTTACCATCTGATACATGCCTTGTCGATATGATCAGTGATGGTTTGTACTGTCTTAGTTACCGGTTTTGTTTTTCGTGCAGAAAAGATGGAAATCTTTTCAACAGTAGTATTGCTCCTTTACCTCCACCCACATCATCAACGGCACCTCCCGTTTCTGGCTCTCCAACTTCAGCACAGACGCCATCTTCTCAAAGCAAACCTAAAACACAGGCCGATGGACCATCAGCATCTGCAGAATCAAGTTCAACAGGAAAAAAAAAGTCATTATCTGTTAAAAGGGTGGTCTGGATATCAATTGCAGCAGTTTTGTCATTTATCATATTGGTTTTAGCAATCCTTCTGTGTCTGCCAAAGTGCCTCAGGAAATGGCATGAAACTCAAAGAACCCCCAAACACCATGAAATAGCCCCTTATATGGGTGTTAGAGAGAATCCTGGAGATAGTGGTTCATTAGTCCAACCCGGCCATGATATAGAAAAAGGTACTCAATATCTATGTTATTTTATGATATCTTTTATCACTGTTTCTTAAAGTTCAACTTTTTTTCCTTGGGTGTGTTTGGTAGGATGTATTTGAGAAATTGATACATGTATTAGTGACTGTATTATTTAATCCTTTGTTTGCTAGGATTTTCAGCATATATATAACTTATACTATTTAATAATATAGGGTGTATAACATACCATGGTATTAGTAAAACAATGGTTGTTAATACATGGATAAGTATGGTTAAAGACAGAACTGTCCTTAATATATCAAACTAAGCCGTGGATAAGAAACTATATCTAGCATAACTAACCCCAACATTGTTAATCCCAACATTACTACTACTACTAATACACCCTATTTCAATACTATTATACATTCTACCAAACGACCCTTAGTTACTTGAAATAAAAAGATACTGGGTTTGTTGTGTTGATGCACTAGAGCCAAGGGTCTTTCGGAAACAACCTCTCTGCCACCACGTTGTAGTGGTAAGGTCATACACTCTACCCTCCCCAGAACCCACTAAGTTGGATTTCACTGGGTATGTTGTTGTATTGGAAGTCTGTTGTGCAGCATTTAGAACTGAAAAGTTAATGAATCTCAAAGTTTAACCTTCTACTCTTTAGTCTTTAGTGATAAGTGGTTTTCTTATGTGTTGAACAGATCCCGTAGTTGTGACGCCAAAAGAAAAGCAACCAAGAAGACCAGCTCCCGTTCCGAAGCCACAAAATGAGCAGCAGGTACATGTGCAAACCATGACTGCTGTGCCAAAGAAGGATCATAGTGAGATAAACCTTGGCAGATTGGATATCGATTTGATGCAACCACCTCCACCTCCTCCTCCTCCGCCGGCTCTTCCACAAGAGAGAGTTATTGTCGAGCCGATTGCGCCTGCTGAAGATACAGCCAGGCCACTTCCCCTAACTTCTGTAAAATCTTACACAATTCCATCACTTCAGCAATATACTAATAGCTTCTCTCAAGATAATCTGTTGGGATCAGGAATGCTGGGTAGTGTATACAGGGTGGAGCTTCCTAATGGAAAGGTATTAACTTTCAATCGGCATGAATATATTATGATGTACCAATTTATTAACTATGGTTTCCTACTTCCACTTCTAATTCTTCATCATGTTTGGTATTCTGGAATGCTAAATCATCAGCAAGTAGCATCAAATTGCCTCTTTATCTCTAGTATAAATTGTTACATTGCTTAGATTTATCAAGAATGGTTATGATACAGCTCTACAAGCACAATTATATGCAAAAAGGCTTTTCTGAATGGAAAATTCATCTTCATATATCCTTAGTTAGAGCACTCCTTAGCAAATCTATTAAATCCTACCTTTTGTATCTGATATAATGTTTCTTGAATTACTTTAGCTAGTTGAGACCTGCTTAAGGACAAAAGTTGTAATTGCAATATTTTCCCTCTAGATTTCTTCTAATTCTTTCTTTTCCTCCTTGTTCCAAATTAATCTTCAACTAGTATATTTTTTTCCAGTAACCAACATCATCGAAATCTTGTCCTAGAAGTGTATTACAAAATTGTTAAAATGAAAAACAGCCTTCTATACTATTTTTCTGCCTTGACTTGTCTCACTTTATAAGAGGTACCACCTGATACTTGCTTTAATTTTAACAATTAAAGCAAGTACGTGCATGCTGTTTCATTTATATAAATTACTTGGGGATGTATATGCATTTCTCTGGCATGCAAATCTTGCCGCTCTTCCTTTACTTGCACTATGCACCACATCATTCAAGTGGTTGCAACATTTCATTTCTGACACATGCTCCTTTTGGATGCTTCTGCAGTTGCTTGCTGTCAAAAAGCTGGACAAAAGAGTTTGCGATCAACAAAAGGATGATGAGTTTCTTGACCTAGTAAACAATATTGACAGAATTCGTCATGCTAATGTTGTTGAGCTGATGGGCTATTGTGCAGAGCATGGTCAAAGGCTTCTGGTTTATGAGTATTGCTGTAACGGGACACTACAAGATGCACTGCATTGCGACGATGAATTCAAGAGACAACTTTCATGGAATACTCGCATGAGGATGGCTCTTGGAGCTGCAAGAGCATTAGAGTATGTCAAATAACATTACATACATCATGTTTGTGCTCACTCGCGTTGTTTGGGACCTATAATAAGTGTTTCTGCACATACTAAATGATAAATCAGTGCTATTAAATACTGAAGAATAAAATGGTTCTGGTATAGTGACATTCAATAACAAAGCTTATTTTAGTCCTGAACTTTCTTGTGTTGTGTATTTTACATGATAAAAAGCCACACAAACGACCTGGAATGGTCTGAACTATATGTAAAATGTTAGATGTAACTGTCTTTTGCTTCCTCTCCTTTCTTTGCTTCTGCATGTCCAAGAAAAAGATGAAGAAAATTAAATTAATTGGTTTGCACTGCTATGCTGTAAAAGGGAAGCCCGATGCACAAGGCATCCCACATTAGCAGTCCGGGAAGGGCCGTAGCCCAAGGGGTGTGATGTAGACAGCCTATTCTAATGCAAGCAGTAGTGGCTGCTTCCACAGCTTGAACCCGTGACCTTATAGGTCACACAGAGACAATTTCACAACTGCTAAGCAGTTTGATTCTCATTTTTTAATTAGATTTGCATGAAAAAGTGAGGTAGACTGCTAGAGTATGTTTAAATTAATAATCATTCTTGTTTGATGAAATGCAGGTATCTCCATGAAGTCTGTGAGCCACCTATTATTCATAGAAACTTCAAGTCTGCTAATCTTCTGCTTGATGAGGAGTTGGCTGTACATGTTTCAGATTGTGGTTTGGCTCCACTAATATCATCTGGTGCTGTGAGCCAGGTAATTTGTGACCCTAATGTTTTGGAGTAGAAAGAATTGAAATGCTTCCTTGGATTATTAGTTTCCTCTATGAGCTGCAAGTGGAAAGAAAAATGAATTCCTAGTGTTTAATAGAAGTGGACATGGGAGTTGAACATATAATTTGAAAAAGTAACAGTAGCGATTATCAAAGTGTTTTCAACAAGATGTTGGAATAAGGACCATTAAGAATGAATTCCTGTAAATGTGAAAAGTATATTCTTTGGGAAATGGTTGGTTCTCACCCTGTAGGATAGGGTTAAGTGTTGTCAAAGACAAGCTTAAAGCACACTTGAGCCCTGAAGCGAGGCTCAAAATGTGTTGAGCATTTCACACCGCTTAATGTGAGATTAGGGGTCTATAGGAAACAATCTTTCTACATCTGAGGTAGGGGTAAGGTCTGCGTAGACTCTACCCTTCCCCGAATCCACTGGGTATGTTGTTATAAGTAAAAACAAACGGTGAAGATGCTCTCCTCATGATGTGTTTTATATGAACAGAAAATTGCTCTAGGATGCATGTGGATCATGTATCTTGCTGTTATTTGTTGTTCTTTTGATAAAGTAGTCTTGCTTAGTCTTGGGTTTGATTACTCTTACGTTCAATTTAAGGTATGTCAAAAACTATATCGAGTTGACATTATACTGATTTTTCAGTTGTCGGGACAACTTCTCACAACATATGGTTACGGTGCTCCAGAATTTGAGTCAGGGATTTACACTTCCCAAAGTGATGTTTACAGTTTTGGTGTGGTGATGCTGGAACTAATAACAGGCAGAATGTCATATGACCGGTAAAAAAAACCTTCTGCATCTTTTTGAGCTAATATAATTGTGCCTCATTTCTCAGTTAACACACCTGCATATCATATTCAGGACACGGAGTCGAGGAGAGCAGTTCTTGGTCAGGTGGGCAATCCCTCAGCTACACGATATTGATCTCTTGACAAGGATGGTTGATCCTGCTCTCGATGGAAAATACCCCATTAAATCACTATCACACTTTGCTGACATAATTTCCCGCTGTGTTCAGGTGAGTTATTCTATTGTTCCTTTATGTGAAACACATAAATGCTTACTAATATGCATTGTCTAATCGCTGACTGTACCGAATAGTCTTAGATTGCGTCATCTCAATCAGTTAAAAGGATATTTCTAGGATTAGTTGCGGAATAGGTTTGCCATTCAAATATCACTTACCTTTGAAACTCTTATGCAGCATGAGCGAGAATTCAGGCCACCAATGTCTGAAGTTGTTCAGGACCTCATACAAATGATAAGAAGAGAATCTCACAAAAGATCTGATGGTGAATGATTTGAGTTAGACGCGCATACTGGGAATTCAGCCGGTGAGAAACTAAGACTATTTCCTCTTCGAAGGAGCTGAGATACTCGGAAAAAGAAAGACGGTTTGCAGGCCAAGCACCCTGCTAGAGACAACTTCAAACTGAAGCAAAATGCACCTCAGAGAAGCGCGATTCATGAAAATACTAAACACATGCAGGCAACTTAATGACCTATAAAAACGCTTGCTCATCTGATTCTTGTCAAGCTGCATCATTCTAATGTTCATTTAGGCTTACATGTGAGGACCAATACATAGAATTCATTGATCTTGACAAAAGTGTTAGTATATTTTTGCTTGCTATAACATGTACAAACTTATGATTTGGTTGCACAAGGATATCTTCATTCTTTCTCATGCACTTGTTGTGGCTCATGCCAAAGTTATTAATTACTACTAAACTCATTATCAAAGGAGATGGAGACCTACAACCACTCAACCATGTAACAAGAAGTAAACTAGATATAAGATATAAGTTCAATATAGGTAAAATGTTCTTACCATCTACCTAATCTATGTTGAAGAGTTTAACATTTTCATCCTTTCAAAGATGCACACTCACAAAAATGATCTCTAGGGCTTTCAGAGAGAGGGCTCTAACCCTCTATAATCGAGTGATGGCGGAATGACCAATCCAGTTCCCTCAGGTTGGCTTTCTCCAAGGGAAGTTTTGTCCTGTTCGCTAGGATTGAGCTATTCGTTTCATTAACGCACACCTCTAGGTGCTTGTTCGCTCATTTATTTGTTCGTTGGGGAATTCTCGCTCCTATTTTGTTTAGAAGATGATCATTCTTATCAGAAAAAAGATCAGGTGTGCGATAACTATACTAGCTTTGTGGCGTCTTTCATCAAAGAAACAATTCGTTTCACTACGTTCAACTCCTTCAGTGTCGATTTTAAAGATAGGATTGCGAGGCATGGAAGCTTTCTAGTCGGATGGAGTAGATAAGTTCCTTGTTAAATAAAATAAATGTTAATCTTAAATTAAATAAACAAGTAAAGATCCAATTTTTCCGCACTAAAAATTATGACTCAATCCCTCGTATGTTTGAAATAAAACTAATCAACTATATTGTGAGTTTGCGACATGAAGGGAGGGTGAGTCAAGCAGGGCAACACGTTTCTACATTAGTAAGCTTTGAAAAATGAGGTGTATATGACATCTAGCGTGAATTAATAAAGTTCTCATAATTTGTCTAACTCAATATGACATAGTCCAAAGTATATAATTGAAAAATAACATTATTTTTATTCTATTTGTTTTAAAACTCGAATAGCTTAAAAATCTCACTAACGAGTAAAACCTCCAAATCAGTATAAAAAACGAGACTTTTGATTAAAAGAATAAAATTGTACTTATAACTTTTTCACAATGATAAACCTCCAAATCAATATCAAAAACGAGATTTTTGATTAAAAGAATAAAATTATACTTATAACTTTTTCGCGATGATATTAAAGTTTATAGTAAAATAAAATACGCAACTTCCCCATCAACCCTCTACACTAAAAATAAAACTCAAAACCTATATAAACCCCAAGATTTCTCTCTGTTATCTTCTTGGGAATGACATGCTTACAGATGAAGGAATTATAAATATAGTAAACAAAATACATCTGAAAAAGTGAAAGGAATCTACACCATCAAGTTTATTCATACTTTAATTTCCTAATCTAAACCCCTATACGTATTTTAAGATTTACCTTTAAACCCCATTTTCAAGATCTGTTTGCATTTGTATTTTTCTCATGGCTGGACGTTATTACAATGACAATCCGTTTGATGAAGGACAGGAAGATAACCCCTTTTCGGTAAATTTGATTAAATCATCTTCATAACAGGATTTTGTAGCTTCCTTTTTGTTTGTGTAATTTGGATGATTTTTTGTGGGTTTTGAATTCTGGGGTTCAAAAAAAATGTTTTTTTTTTTTGTGTTGGAAACAATGTATTTGTCAATGGAAAAAATTGGGGTTGATTTAAGCTTGTTTGTTTGGTCTAATTTCCTGATTTGTGAATTGCATTTGGGTTTTGATTTAGAGTCATTCAGCTGGAGAATATACTGGAAAATTCTGAGGGTTTTTGTTCTTTAGGACTAGTTAATTTAATTTTGTTGAACTGGATTTGTTGCAATTCATATTGTAGGATTGAGCTGTGACAAGGAATATTGCAATACGGGTTTGTTTACTGACTAGAAAGCAGGTTGCAATAGGATTATTTTGTCATGTTTAAGTGTATGGAATGATTTTGCTGGAGGTTTAGAGAGAATTTGTATGTTGTTGAACAACAATACCCATCTTTGTTTGGGTTCCCGGTCCATGGTCCAGCTCAGGCTGGGCTTAAAGGGGGTGTTAGAGTGGGTTAGAGTTCCACATTGTTGGGGAATGGACGGGTGATCGGCTTATATGGACTTGAGTAATCCTCACCTCATGAGTTACCTATGGGGGTTGAGTTAGACGCATGTGTCATATCTTTGTGAGTATCGGTAATTAAAGAGGGGAGGATCATCATTATAATTCTGTTGGGTTGGTTCTTATTATTTGAATGTTATGGTCATTAGTGTGCTATAGCCTCAAAAAGCTCATCTTTCTTGTAAATGTTTTCTAACATTTGGCATGTTTCATTTCTGTAACCTACATGATTAGTTCTATGCATTCTAGATAAGTTTCTTCATAAAATAATCTCCTTTTTTTTTATCTAAGGGCCAAGGGACTCGAGGAAAGGGTCAATCGAATTATGGTAGCGGTCCATTTTATATGATGGTAAGCTTATTACTTTCCTCCAGGTTTGATTTCTCCGTTTTGAACACTGAGTTGCTCAGAACTAATAGTTTCTTTGTCCCTATATATATGAAGGTATTGATGGTGTGCGGGGTTAAAGATTTTAATTTGACTTATATATATTTTGTACAACAGAGTTTACTCAGTGTAATCCATAAGTGGGATATGGGGAGGGCAGGATGTACGGAGACCTTACCCATACTTTTGTGTGTGTACTAAATATATTATATTTAGTGGTATTAAAAAATATTAGAATAAGGGTTATTGGTTAAAATTAGTTAGACATAGTTTAATGTATATGAATATTTGGACGTTGTGAAAGATGTATAGGAGTGAAACATAGTCAAGCATTTTTGAACATCCCAGATTGCACAAAGGAAAGAATGTCAAAGAAAGTTTAGAAGGAGGTAGTACAACCTGCTAATCTGAGAACTGTAAATGAGTAAAGATCCTGAAAAGACAAGGATCCTGCTCAAAAAGGCAAAGGCTAAGGGTTTTGTTTTGTGAGAAGGACCCCCATTACCTAGTAAGGAACAATGGATTTCTAAACATATCAGGCATTCTTTGAAATGCATACACAAGATGCTAATTCATTTTTCAGCTACAACTGGTGAATGGTTTACAAAATGAGGGAGTTAGAATTCATCTTTTATGTTGTCCTGTTACAAATTTTAAACCACCTACCCTTTCTCCTATTGTCAGTATTCTTCTTCTGTGGTGTGTTGCCTGTCTAACCTTTCTCCTATGGTGTACTTTAGCTAATTCTGAGACCTTGTTTGCCCGTTGTATCAGTCAAAACATCAAGATATCTACCCACACTACCTCAGGATAAAGGCTGTGTTTTCTTCCTCCTCCTTGTCCTTTTCTCATGACCTAATTTAGGGACTGCTGCGAGCTGCTGGTTTATGATCTAGTTTAATTTGAACTTTAATATAATGTAACAGAAATCCTTTATCATGTTAAAGCTGAACTTGAGTTTTTCTTTTCCTTTTCTTTTCTACATATTAATGTGAGGGCTTCATCTTAATTCTTGAATTTGTTAGAATATCAATTCGCATGTCTCTGTACTCATACCAATTAATGATTATGTATTATCTTGCTTATGCACTATTTTATTCTGTAAATCTTCAGAATCCTGCAAGTGTTCCTCCTGCTACAAACTCAAGGCTTTCACCTCTTCCTCATGAACCTGCTGACTATGATCGTGGTGCAACAGTTGATATCCCTCTTGATAATCCAAAGGTGAAACAGAATAGTCAACTTTAACTTCTGTACATTTTTCGACCACATTACTGTTGTGTTCGCCGAGAGATAGGGTTGAATGACACTGCTCTCATATAAAAATTCAGGATCTGAAGAATAAAGAGAAAGAACTCCAAGCTAAAGAAGCTGAACTAAAAAAATTAGAACAGGTATTGTGTTGCATCCTATTGTGGCTACTGGTACTTATCTTGCTTTTGCTTTTCTTACATATTAGAAACAGCTTAAGTTCACTGTTTGCGTCAACGATCTTTTGTCAATTCAGAGGTTCATCAAGTATGAATATCATGTGATTGTTGTGTCTTGCTCTGGAAGCTATTATACCTCATTTGCTTTTTTGTTAGAAGGGAGAAAGTTTTTGTCTTAGCTAATTCCTCAAGTTAGTGAATAAAACAATCTATGGTATAGACTATATTTCTCTTTGTGCATTTTATATTCTGTTAATTGGCTGTTCTATTGGTTTCATTTAGGATCTGAAAAGGAGGGAAGATGCTATAGCAAGAGGTAGTTCTCCGGTCTAACGTATACATATTTGTAAATGTGAACTAAATTAAGCTATTTGATTGATTCTTCCCCACATGTGAGCTGATTTTTTTTTTGGTTATACACTACAGCTGGAGTTGTCATAGAGGAAAAGAATTGGCCACCTTTCTTCCCCATTATTCATCATGATATTGCAAATGAAATTCCAATCCATCTACAGAAGTTGCAGTATGTTGCATTTTTTACATGGCTGGGTATGTCTGTCGATCTAACTCCCTTTAATGTCTTCTGCATAGCCCCCTAGTGAACGGATACTTGTAAGGATTCTCAGTTGACCATGCTAGCAAATATTCTACAACCTTTTAGTTTACCTATCTACTGGAGGTCAAGATGCATAGTGATCATTCTTTCTGCTTATAGTTGGTTGGCTTTATTCCAAACAAAATTTGTACTACTGTTTTCCAGCTATCAGGAGTATTGATGCATTTGCATTTGAGATATCTAAATCACAAACCCATGTTTCAGGCAACAAACTTGTTGTGCAAATGATTTAAATGACACTCAAATGTGGATCTAGATTATACAAACTTGCCTTTTTGATAACTTTGGTATTTGGATTAGCTTTGTAAGTCATGTTTGTGGTAGTGATGTTTTAAGAAAAATTGCATCTGAAAGCCTGCCACTCCAACTAAAGATAAAAGAGCACAGGAGAGACATTGCTAAATAGTTTATTAGAATGATTTAGGACAAGGTATAGGCTTATCAAAATTCCTTTTTAATAGCTTTAATTGACCTCTCTTGTTAATGCACTTATCGATTTACTTTGCACATGATGACTTGCAGGTTTGGTAGCCTGTCTTCTATGGAACCTTATAGCAGTTACCTCAGCTTGGATCAAAGGAGAAGGTTGCTGCTGAACTAGATTCAAACAATTTTTTTATCTGCAAATGACAACTAACCAGCTAGATTTCTTTTTGTTGTTGTAGGTATAACTATCTGGCTTCTTGCTATCATCTACTTAATATCTGGTGTCCCAGGAGCCTATGTGCTGTGGTATCGTCCTCTGTATCGTGCAATGAGGTACTATATTGTATTCCCTCATTTTGTTAAATAATTTTCACATTACCTTTCTTGTATTTATTTGATAATGCTCTTCTACCTCACAATATGTTTATGTCATTATGTCCATTTCGTCTGCAGGACGGATAGTGCACTGAAATTTGGATGGTTCTTCTTATGTTATCTTGTAAATGTTACATCACCCTTTATAGTTTTTCCTCTTCTATTACTGTTGATTATTGAGAACAGTACTGATTGTTTATATTCATCATGTAGTTTCACATTGGATTCTGCATCATTGCTACTGTGGCACCTCCCATCTTCTTCAAAGGAAAATCTTTAGCGTAAGTTGCTTTGCCATATTTGAAGAAGCAATTTGTGCTGGTAAAATGAGATTCTAGAATACAGAATCCTTTTGCATTTCCATCATAAAACCATACTTCGCTGTATCTCACTCTTTGACTTATATGTATACGTTTTGAACTATGTATGTATGCTAAAATAGAACGACCTCTTCGTATTCCCTTGTTTAACAGTGGTATCTTGCCTGCAATTGATCTGATAGGCTGGAATGGTTTGGTTGGGGTAAGCTTCAACTTCTTGACTTACTGATTATTTTTAGACGTTTCATTGACTTAACAAGTAAGTCTTTTTTACTTGCAGGTATTCTACTTCATAGGATTTGCATTCTTCTGTATTGAATCACTGACCAGCATATGGGTTATTCAGGTTGAAGCATTTGTCCTTGCTATCTCATAGCCTTTACTGTCTTCTCTTACCTGAACATCTTTCGATGCGTTGTGCCATCTGCAGCAAGTGTACATGTATTTCCGAGGAAGTGGCAAAGCCGCGGAGATGAAGAAAGAGGCTGCAAGGACTACAATGATGGCAGCACTATGACAATACAAGAGCAAAGACAGGCAGCTTTTGAGCTTTGGAGCTGTTGAGTTCTTTGATTGCTTTCTTCTCACACAATATATCATATAAAATGTAAGGTTGGATTAGCATGTATCATATCATATATCATATCATCATATATCATATCATATATTATTATAAATGAGAATAAAAAAAGTTAAATGTTAAATTACGGTTTTGCCCCTACTATATATATATTATATTATATTATATTATATTATATTATATTATATTATAAGTGGGAAGATTCAAAGCTCAAAATTGAATTACCATTTTACCCTTATATTAAAATAATTAAAATAAATATTATAAAATATAATTAAATAATTAATAAATAACTCATTTAGATTGATGCATGAATCAAATTCACATTAATAAGTAATTACTCTATTACTGTAAAAATCAGGAGTATTTGAAGAGTTTTTCCGTTAAACAAATTTGATATGGACTAAAATCATTGATAATTTAATTCAAATTAATTATCTACTCAAAGGCCATCCTAGCTACTGCTATAAATTGCCTAGCATGATCTTCATGTAAATGACAAGAGGAGGATGAGAAATTATCATGCAAAAATGAACTTTGTAAATTATTTTGTATGTGCAGTAATTTTTTCTTTTTCTTTTTATCTCCTTTTTGTCCGTCCTAAGTATTATATATTTCCTTTTTATATATTTTTATGTACTTTCTTATGATTTTGCTTTTTTATTAGAATATTTTGTGTCTACATGAAGAAATTAGTCATATACAATTCATGTTCTACTATGTTTCTTAATTTACTAATGAAATTCATATTAATGAAAGCTTAATCGATTCATTTAACATGCTTATTTGACTTTCGATAGAGTGTTCTACTTTATTATAAATATATTTTTAAAATTATTATTTATGAGTAGAGGAATGACTAAATGAGAAATCAAATATGATTTTTTTTATATGTATATATAAAATCGATATCCTAAAAAATGACCCACCTAACTGGAGATAAAGAATGGATCATAGTATATATGTGATTTTGAGGTTGTATTTTTATTTAAACTTTTCATTTATATGTATAATTTATTGATCTTATTAGTCTATTATTTGTGTGTTGGAACATTCATTCCTCAAATTGATCATATATCTAGAATAAGTCATTTTGCAAAGTTTATACTGTTCAATTTATATTAATCATTCAAAGAGAAATTTTATGAAAAAAGAAGTATTATTCTTTTCTCTTCATAAATCATGTGTACAATACTTTTCTAAGGTTTAAAAGAAGACGTATATGTGATATAATGATAAAAATAATTGACATATTAATTATGGTGATGGCTGCAAGTGTGTTTCGCAATATACCAAGTGTTTATATCATAAATTTGCAATGTATCACATTGACGAAATATTTTAGAATTTATAAATTTTATGCATCAAACGTCTATCTACTGTGATAATAAGCTATTTATTATTGATGTAAAATTTTAACTATAGCTGAAAAATTGTCAAACTCCTATCTAAAGATTATTGACTGGAGCTGGACCCATAAATAGTTAAGTAGTAATTATTGTCCAAACTAGAATGTCTACTTTTACATTAGAGATATTATTTTATTTATGATAATGTGATATTCTTCTGCTTAATTCTTGAATGTTAATTATTTCTCATACACATTATTTTTTAAAATTAAAAGTTCAATGTGAAGAGTCATTCTCCACTATTTATGTAAAAACACTCTGAGAATTAAATTGTTAATATGCTTTTTAAGAACCAATTTACTAAGATTGATATTATCATAGGAAGGAAATTGCACTATTCAACATGAGAAGAAAAGAGAACAAGAGAAGGATAACAGAAAAATAACTAGATATATCATCTATTTAATATTCTTCTTCATATATATTTATTATTATTTAGTGAATAAAAGATAAATGATAAAACTATTATTGTTAATTTCAGCATCTTTTTGATTACTCAACTTTTTAGTATATAAAAATTTAATAATAATAAGGGACAAGCAAGACACGTTCTCAGAAACTAGTCATATATATAAGTAGGAAAAAAAAAAGTTGAATTACGATTGTACCCCTACTATAAATTATATTATTATTAAAACATTTATTATTTAATTTTAATATCAAATTTATTATTTTTAAAAAAAATATTAATGACTTTTGCACTTTCTTAGATTAATTTCTAACCAAAATATCTAATTTATATGTATATTTATTTTAATTATATATATATATATATATATATATTATTAAATATGAAATGTTTTTTAAAAAATTAAATGAGTATTTTTCATTCACTAAACTAACATTTTTCCTCTAATAACTTGTGCTTTAAAACTAAATTATTACGCAATCATTAATGTTTACATGCACAAAAAAATAATAATAAATTCTTTTTAGGAATTTCAAAGGTTATTTTAAAATTTACAAGCAGTTTAATATGATTCATGTATTAGCTTTGTCACGTTATCCAAGAAAATTTGTTGATATTCTCATGCATTTATATCATGATTTGCACCTCATTATCTAATTCTTGACTATACACATTCTCTTATAATTTTTGGATTCATATTAAAATATAATAAAAATATTATCATATCATTAATATGATACAATAAATTTATTTCAATGTGACTATTCACGATTAAAATATTTATTTATTAGCTAAAAATGTTATAAACCTAACTAAACAAAATAGAAAAAGGTAACAAATATTCAATTATTTCTTGAAGACAAGAAATTAAAGTCGATACATGTATCTTACAAAATTATTGTTCATGGATTATCTTTATATATATATATTTACCTTTCAAATTTTTATGTGACTTTTTGCATACTAAAATTTTTGTCCTATAAATTGAACACTTTCAGAAAAGTTTCTTATGAGATCTCCCTTATGCAGTCACGAGGATAGATAAAAATTTAATTACGGAAACATGTTTGTTATCTTTATTTATATAGTAAAATTGTTGATTTGTTTATAATTTGTTTTTAGTTTAAGATTTTTTTGTGTTCAAAAACAGATTGATTGTTACATTAGATTTTGTTATAATTTTCATTATCAAGACAAGATGAAAAAGATTAATTAATTGCTCTGCTTATGTGTTTCTTTTTTGTTCTTTGTATTTGTATATCATCTTTAAAAATGGATTTGATAGAATGATTACTCTTTCTTTTTATTATTTAAAGTTGAAATTATATAGAATTGTAGGTTCGATTAACATACCATCTTTGGGTTTCACTGAGGTGATTGCATCCCAATAACGATCTTGAGCTTGTCCAACAATTATCATTCCCATCATTTCTCCTCCATTGTTTAATTTTTTCTCTGACGATGATGGAAAGTAACTAACTGAAGAATTTGTCGAGGGATGTTGTTCTGTCATCCTTTTTAAGAATATATTGATCCTCATCCTGTAAGTTAAAATTTTCTAACTACTAACCAAAGTTTAAAATATATAATTTACATACAAACTATGAGTCCACTATGGCATGTGTTTGAAGTCTATATTATACTAAATCATATAGATTATATCATCATTAAGATTAAACACAAACTATCATAGGAAGTAGGGATGTACATGACGGGGTTGGTTCGGGTTAGTCAAATATCAAACCAAATCATTTGTATAATAATTTAAAATTTATAAAAAAAAAACTAATAAAATTCAGATTTTTCAACTTCGGGTTGGTTCGGGCTTTTCAAATACCAAACCAAACCATTGTGTCGAGTTTTTAAATTTATAAATTAAACCAAATAATAAATCTCATTTTTTTTCATATTTTTGAATTTTTTCGATAAAGTTTGCATACAAACATATAATTAACTTGTGCTTCAAATATTTCTTTAGTCCAACCAAAATACAATTATCTAAGGTGTTTCTTAAAAAAGTAATACAAAATATGAGATGAGTATTGATGACACAAAAATATTCAATTAAAAATAATAATGAAATCATTATATAAAATAAATATTGTAAAGTCATAATGAAAATGATCATAATTTAAAAGTACTAAATCATACTAAAATAAGTTTAATAAGTATTAATTACATTACTAAATATTTAAAGAAATTAAAATTAGATCATGTATTTTAATTATCTAAACCAATGTAAAACTAAAAAACAATTATTCAATATTATTGTATTTCTTAGTGTTGAATTGATTTTCTTTTTGCATTAGTATTAGTTTGATTTTGATCTAAGTTTTATTATAGTTATCAACAACTATTAACTATAATATTTATTTGACCATTCCGAATTTTAAGTTTTAAACTTTAAATAATAACTAAAAGATAAAACTATGAAATAGTATAAGAAATATTTTAAAATTGTATCAAAGTAAATATTTTTATGTATAACATAAATTTTAAAATATATATATATAATGTCGGGTTGGTTTGGTCTTGGGTTATTTTTTTAGTTAAGTCAAACCAACCCAAATATAGTCGGGATTTTTTCCAGTACCAATCCAAGTCAAATCAAATCACTAGTCGGTTTTTTTCCGAGTTGACTCGATTTGTGATTGGTTCGATTTTTTACACCCCTAATAGGAAGTATGACAAGCAAAATAAAACACAAACTATCATAGGAAGATTACCTGAAAGAGCTACTTCAATGAATAGTTGCGGTTTGACTTTTCGAGCTTGTGGTAATAGACTAATTAATTAAAATTAGCAAATACCATGGATGTAGGGCCTTTCAAAATGAATAAATACAAGTGGAAAACGAAACATTTATATGTAACTTATTATTCTCAAATCTACTATAAAAAAACACATTTTAAAGAAATATTTTATTCTTTTACATCATAGACTAACATGAATACATGTTTAATATAAAGTAACTATTATAAATAGTATCAAAACTACCTTATTCATATATCAACTCTATAAATATAAGTATATTAAAATATAAGATTAATTATCTTTAGAAACTTGCATTAGAATATAATTAATAGGAATATACATGCAACACATATAGTTAATACTAATCATGTTACAAGTGGAAAGACCCTAAAATGAGTCCAGTTTGATCATATTTAATGCCTTGGATCACTCATATTTTAATTGATCAAATATGGGGTTCAAACTATTTTAATCAGTAAAATATATATTATTTTTTTTTAAAAATAAAAATAAAAATTAGGGATAGGCTTGTGGAAGGTGGGGACGCCCCGGGGTTGGAACAACTAGGGCAGGAGGAATTTTTTTTTTTTTTGAAAAACAGATTTCTTAAAATGGGTTGAAACCATTTTACCCAAACCATATTTGATCAAATCCATATTTGCTCATATTCTATTTGGATGAATTGTAATCCAAATCATTTTTGGTCAATCCATATTGAATCCATTCAAATCCGATCCGATCCAACCATTTGCCACCCCTAATCATAATATTATATGTTTTCATTTTTTTTCCCCATTTTTTTTATACATATTTACTGCTTTAATGGCTTAATAATATCTTCATGTTATAAATGTTAAAGTAAATTTCATATAGCATATGCATGCACACCAAGCCATGATAAAGAGTTAAAAGAGTTTTTACATCAAAGTCAATACTTTGAAGTTTAAAAGGGATTTGAAATGAACGCATGAGAACATGCTAAAGTGGAAGGACAAAAATTTAATTAAAGAAAGAGAATATAATGCAGGACAATCAACACACGGTTCCTTTATTCCCTTTTACCTTTCATGATAAATTGGTTAAACTCATAAAAAAAAAAAATAGCATTGAAATCAATTTTTATTGACCAATCAGAATTATTCTTAAAATAAAAGTCTCTTGACTAAGAAGATCAACAAGACTAAGATGACCTTTTATTTATTAAGAGTATTTTTGTAATAACTATTATTAAACTTCAGTATTGTTCTAATTAACTGAGTATAAATAATAGACTTTTAGTCATTTTTATTAGGTAGATTATTTTGATATGATGAATTCTCATGAATTGAGTGTACTCTTTAAGACAGTTTGAGGCTAAGGCCATAGTTGCTAGAAAATGTTGATGGATTGTTTTCCTAATTCTGTAGTTTAGGTGCTTGTTTGGAATTTTTAATAGAAGGTTTTGACTTTGATATAGTCATTGTTGCCCAATAGTTCCATTCTTGTATCTAGTTTTTTATCCTTTACTTTCTTTCTCTTAGGTAGGGTTTCTTTCATTTTCCGCATTTCCATATTGTATCATAGCGAAGATAAATAAAGTCCCCCTTACCGCACCGCCCCCTGCCCACCACCCCCATCCTAACACCAGATCTGTTAAATCTGCTTTCTTACTCAGGTGATTTTTCTCTATAAAAATACCTCATTTGTCCATCTTTCTCTCGGTTTTCTCCTCTCTTCTCTTTCCTAAAGAATTCTCCGTATAATCAATTCTATATATCGGCATCACAAAATTAATACTCATATTTTTCGATCGTTTCTCCTTTTTTTTGTTCTCTTATAGGATTTTATTAAAAAATGGATTTTTATATAAAACACTTTTGGTTTTTGATTGAGTGAACAGTAACAGAAGCGGTGCGGAGAAATGTTTAGCGAAGAGGAGCTACGCGATATGAGCGTGTTGCAGAGAGGAGATGACTACGTGGAGGTTATCTGTGGATGCACTAGTCGTAGACATGGCGATGCTGGTGCTAGACTTAAGATTTTCAAGTTCGGTGACCTCAAAATTGCTTGCGAATGTTACCCTGGCTGCCCCGAAGGTTTTTACCACACACACACGCGCGCGCGCGCACGCACACGCACACGCACGCACGCACATCAATTTAATATAATATATTCCTTTTTTGTGCTTTTGTACAATATAATGTGTTTGTGTTAAATGCATGTTGTTGATTATTTTATCATCGACTTATCATGAATGTTGTTATGTGCTTTTTTTTATTTGACTAATGGTATATCCTTGTCAAAATTTCATCTATATATATGCTTGATAGAGTACATTATAATTTATTTAGATAATAACAGTTTAAGTAAACTTATAAGCTTGTTTAGACTCTTCTCTATAAATAATTTTATTGGTAAAAAAACTGAGCTTTGACAATGAGTTTATTAGCTTTGAAGAGGTTGGGATTTGCTAATTAAGCACTCTTCATGAATTATATATATATATATATATATATATATATATATATTTCTACTGTTTTTTTCTCATCACTTAATATATATATATATATATATATATATATATATATATTTCTACTGTTTTTTTTCTCATCACTTAATAATTTAGCAAGTTATTATTAAAGTTGTTTTATTTTATGAAACAAAAAAATTATCCTTTCTTATTTGATACAAATTATGACACTAATGAAAGTTGATTTTTTGTGATTAGATAACCTTTCTCCATTTGCATTTGAGAAACATGCTGGAAAAGAGAATTTCAGATGGAGACATAATATTTGGGTCTTTATTGATGGTTACAAAGTTCCATTGAAAAAGACATCACTACTGAAATTCTACAAGATGTCTCCAAAGAATGCCAAGAGGCCACATAAATTTGTTCATCGTGATGAATTTATCAAATGTACTAAGTGCAGTAAAAGACGTAGGTTTTATCGCCACTCTAAGAAGGAATGCAGAAGCTACCATGATGCATTGATGAATGCTAATTTTCAGTGCTCAGATATTCCTTTTGAAAAGTACGTTTTATTTTCATACTTAATTTCTTAATATTACTATTATTATTGTTGTTATCTTTTCTTATTCTTGTATTGTTGATGAACATTTTTTTTTTTTTTAGATTTTCATGTGATGATGCTGAAGAGCGAGCTAGCCGAAGGACGTGTAAGGGGTGTTTGCGTTCCCCTACATGTAGAGGTTGCACTTCCTGTGTGTGCTTTGGATGTGAATTGTGTTGCTTCTCAGATTGCGGTTGCCAAATTTGCATTGACTTTAAAAAGAATACAAAAGCTTAAATTACTCTTTTGCTTGAGTATTTGTGTCATTTGAATGGACATGTATTTGTTCACAATATGTTTTTGTTGACATTCCTTTTTAGACAGTTTATTCAAATTTGCAATTCACATTTATAGTTAAAGGCCTTCTTTTGGCTTTAACAGTATAAACAATATTTTCAGTGGATATGAATATCCTAAGGGTTTGTTTGATTTGAAGATGTTTCTATATTTTCGCACTCGTCATTTTTTTTGAAAAACTATATATATATATATATATATATATATATATATATATATATATATATATATATATATATATATAATGAGTTTCTTAACATAATGATCCTGAAGGTTATTTTGTAATTTTTGCTTCTTTTCCCTTGTATGACCATCCTCGTATATGATTAGTTGTGTTATGGGAAAGTATTTCAAATTTATAAGTTGAAAACTTAGTAGGTTTGGCCAAAGTAAAAAGTTGGGGTTGGTGAGGTCTATTATAAGTTTTGGTGATTTCTCTAGCTCTTTAAGGTGATTTATAGTGTAGTTTATGGTTAAGCACATTTTCCAAGGCATTAGGAGATGTTTTGGACCTAGGATTAGATCCAAGGGCGTACCCATAGAGATGAACCCACTTCGTTGAAAAATAACACCATATATATATATGTATATTCAATCAGTTTTTAAAATTTTATATATACATATGAACTTTTGACCCCACTAACACAAGTATGACCCTTGTCCAGTGGTGAACAGGGCTTAAATTTTCCAGCCTGCCCGAGTTTGAATCCCTATTCCCACATTTTAGTTTTATTTTTTATATACCCTACTCGGAAGACCTTGGTAGTACGAGTAGTTCTCGCCTATCGATAGATAGCAGGTTGCTTCCAAGAGTCGGTTTGTTTTTCTTTTAGCAATTTAAGGCTTGAACCCACTTTGTAAAAATCATGGGCCCGCCACTGATTTGATCCCCTGTGTTTCTAAAGTTTTAAGTTGACCACCATCAACACTTGGTCATGTCAACTCCATAGTAGTTTTTTGGCCATTAAGTCTAACATGTTCAAAATATATTTTATGATTGATTTGTAGCGTTAATTTGTGTTTGAGAAGTTCTAAATGAAATTCTTTTATTTATTTAGATTATTGATATTATTCTCAATAATTTGTATAAGTCTAATTTGCTATCACAAGTCGTATTTATCAACCGTAATCTCTTAATTCGACTGCTTTTGCAATACTGTATCTGTCACGACCCAACCCGATGGGCCGTGACTAGTGTCCGATTTGGACACTCACATACAAACCAGATAAGTATAACCAACTGAAACTAAGACAATAAGAGATTTAATCAAATCAAACCAACTCCAACGCCAAATATAAATAAAGTTAATCTGTCTTATAAAAAGCCATAACCATTCAACCGTAACAACATACGCGAGCCGACAAGGCTGCCACAACACAATTTACAATGATGTACAAAATCCGACAACCCCGTACACGCAGGCATCCCAAACAAACCATGTCCAGACTATTATCCAAAACATACGTACAACCCACATAATGTCTTACAGACCTCTAAGAGTATAGTAGGAAACTCGACGGAACAGGGCCCCGAAGTACCTATAGATAAGCAAAAGACTTCATGGAAAGTTATGTACCAAACGACTAAGCTCCGAAATAGTGGAGCTCTCCAAATCAGCAGAGTAGATATCCTAGGCGAGAGGATCACCGAACTGAGCGTCTACACCTGCGGACATGAAACGCAGTCCCCCGAAGAAAGGGGGTCAGTACGGACAATGTACTGAGTATGTAAAGCATAAGGTAAAGATGACAGGATATGAACATGATAAGTCGAAACAAGATATCGTTACACAAGTACATTATAAATGAAAATCATGCAATCTTTAACATATAAGGTGCCCAGCTTCCCTAGTAAGGGACTCGGCAAAATAATCATCATATATATACATCATACGTACCCGGCCCTCTAGTGAGGGACTCGGTGAAAATAGTCATCACATCATCTCTGTCATCATCATCATTATAACCATCCTCATCACCAATTATATATATAATATACATACCCGGCCCTCTAGTGAGGGACCCGGTGACATATGCAAGAACTCCGCACGAACATTACCCGGCCCGGGACTCGGTGAAATGATAATTAACTCTATGCACGAGTAGAGCATTATGAGCAACCATATGCAATTAAAATCATTTCTTATAACCCAATAGGACAATCAACGTGAACCAACAAGGAGTATTACCAAAGATTAACGTTTTATCAAGATTATAAACCTTTAACACGATATGAAAACGTAAAATCTCAATGACTCTAAGAAGCTTTACCATAGATATGAGAAATCACCATAGCCTTAGACATAGCCGATATATAGAAGAATAGTTTGTGAAAGCAAGAATATACGTCACCTAGACGCTTTAGAAGTAAGTATCAAACCTGTCCGTCATTTACTCATTTTTAAAAGTCATGCCAAACAAAGAAGAAAGGATAACGTTACATACCGTATAGTCGAGCTACACGTCCAATATTTACTGCCCAAGCTATTAATCTATAACAAGCAACAATCGTGCCGCAATTAGATAGTCGTCACGCTTTACTACCTATATAAGCTAGCTAATAATCTAACAAAAATTCGCTAGCACTTCCCCTATATTCCTTACTTTGTCCCAATCCGACAACAACCCAAATTATCCATAGCAATACCAATAACACATTAACATATACATAACGTCAAAATAGAATTTCCCACACTTTGTTTTAATCAAAACAACCCAAACACTAACACAACACCACTAATAATCCGATTATGATTTCCATTCATACTTAGCACAATCAATAACTAAAACGAATTTTCTTAAGCTACTGGTCACACCCCCTTTCCTAACATTAATGGCTAATTAATAGAGACATTCTAAAGAATTAATAAATCAAGCAAAGAGATTACTAACCAAAATTCTTGAAGCTACTGGCCGAGAGTTGCATGGTGGGTTTTCTCCATTTCCATGGCTGCCTAAGCTAAGGTGAAGAAGATGAAAATTTTGCTATCATTTCACCACTTCATTCATAATATGAAGTGGAGACAACACCCCACTACACATCCCACTAAGCCTAGCTCCCAAAATGATTCCTTTCACTTTGCCTTGAGTGGTGGGGTCTCCACTTAATTAATTTAATCCCAACAGCCACTAAATAAATTTTCACTTAAAATTAATCCCAATCTGATTTCCTTTAATCACTCAGAACTTAAAATAAAATCTCATTCCCCGGACTTACCTCGACTAGCTCATGACGCACACTGCGTATAAAAATACGAGGCGTAACAGTATCACCCTATTGAACCCCATATAAGGTTGATCATTAGTTATGATTGCGCTTTGAGATACACTAAATAAGAGTACATGAAGATACACTTTGAGAAGTTCATAAATTAGAAGGCAAATTACATTCAAAATATAAAAGTGGATAGTAGAAGGATGAAACTTTGACTTCATACATACATACATATTATTCCAAAAGCTCATAATAATGTAGAAAGGACCACAACACCACACTGAATTAATCAGAATTGCTCTTAGATTCATAGGAATTACGCCCCATCTTGCACCTCCTCCTTAAACATTGTTATTAATTAATCCTTACACCGTTCAAATTTTGAGAGACAAACTTTCAACCAACTATTAATTTGGACATAGAATGTTTAACTTCATTAAAATAAAATTGACATATTTGAGAACTAAATAAATACTACTACTATAAGATACAAAGAATAAAGAAGAAACAATGTCTCAACATGATCAAGTTCCTTGTTCTTGTACTTGTACGTTGCCCCCTGATGCTGCTCTCTTGAATTGACTACAACACCTCATGCCTCTGGTTGATTATAGTTTCATGTTATATTAAGTTGGAACATTCAGATATTGGTGAAATTGTTGATGAAATTGAAGAAGAAGAAGAAGTAGAGGAGTTGTCGGATGAAGATAGTATGGAAGAGGAAGAGGAAGAGGAAGAGGAGGAAGAAGAAATCGTGAATGAGTTAGAAATAGGAATGGAGTATGATATACATCTGCTTGATCAAGGCAATCAACAAACAAGTGGAGGAAGGACTAGGACAGCTCGAATGCAAGTGAATACTAACTACATTCGCTACAATATTCAAGTTCCACAATCCTTTCTTGATGACACCTATACTGATGAAATTGAAGACGAAGAATAAGAAGATATTAATGAGTCTGTGGATGAAAATATGTCTGAGTATTTTGAAAAAAGTACATGTTATGTTACTTGTGTTATGGACATAGACGCCAACGAAGATGGTGATGAGGAACAAGAAGCATGTGCTATCTGCTTGCTTGAATATAAAGATGAAGATAACATTGGCACACTTCAATGTGGCCATGAATTTCATGCTGAATGCATAAACAAATGGTTGCACAGGAAAAAATCATGTCCTTTTTGTAGAGCTTCAGTTTTGTCCACAAACACATGACTGTCTGTAATGATTCACATTGCAATCACAATACAGTTTTTAAGTCTTTTACCTGATTCTTCATTGTAGGTTTTGTCCATGTAATAATTGACATCTATAACACATACAATTGAGTTCTGTGGATACTTTTTGGCCTAGTAACCTTTTTATGTCATCTACATAGTTCGAAAAGAAGTGCAGTAAGTCAATACCCTTGTATTTTAAACTCTGAAATCATGTGTAAAAATTAACACCAACGGAGAGAGAGTGCACACTATTATCTTCTGTAACATGAGAAATTAAAAATATTCCTGAATTAACAATTAATCAAACAATCAATTACAAGGTAGTATAAAATGTGTTTATAGTAACATGACAAGGCAGTAATTATAAACTCAAAAGTTCACAACTGTAGCCTATTTGATCTTTTGTTTGAGGAAAACAACATGAAAGACATCAAACTATATGATTATTTCGTCAAGTAGGCATGAATGTTCAAGTTGATATGACACTCAGAGTTTAGCAAAGTTAAAATTTCTCTTAGCTTAGAACTCATATAGGAAAGACACTGGCAACGCAATTGTCAAGACAGAGTTGAACTCCTTTTCTGGCCTTGTCCAACAGTTCACTTGTGAAGTGCTCTCTGTAATGAACCCAATAACTAGACTAACACAATTCAAACTCAAACAACCGATTGATATACCTCACTAACTCGTAATTTGAATTATAAAGGAATAAAGAACTAAAAGGGAGATTGAGGAACACAAGTAGAAGAAAGGGACAAGAAGCAGAATCCAAAGAAAGAGGATGAGTGGACTAGACATTTTTCTCAACAGTTTGCATAAGTCTAATTTGCTGTCACAATTATTTATCAACCTAGATTCCAAACATAGTCTCTTAATTCGGTCCTGGCCCATCCATAACACTCTCAGTGACAATTGGGAGGGACACCTTATTCAGGACGAGAAATAAGGAAAAAAAGGTCTTCGGATTTTTGTTATGGAACTTGCGTAAAAAGAGCATATAGAGGAGCTACTAGCTGAGCAATGGGAGAAGTGCAATGCGATTATGGTTTCATGGATTGTGTTCACAGTTACAAGTGAATTGAAGGAGACTTGGGTTGAGATTGATCATTAATGTCAAGATGCCTTTCCCAGAATGTAGTTATGACGTATCTGTGTCTTACACTGTTCATTTGAACTCTCAGTATTTGATACAATACCTAATGAGACTCAATGAATCATATTCTAACTGCAAGGCCAGTGATAACAGTAAATGATACATGATTGCTTCAAAAAATTTTCTTGAAACGTTACAAGATTGTAATAATTTGTCGATTTTGTACATTCTAACTGCAAGGCAAGTCGTCTGAAGTAACACAAAATACAGAGTTTCTTGTAAATCTAAGGAACATAGTAAGTAAACGAGAGAAGGGATCAAATGGAACTGCTAACCCTCATCGGTCAAGTGTAAACATATATAAATTAAGATAAGTGAAGCACGACCAAGTCTACTAAAGTGATCAGTCTATAAGTTGGGCATATGTGCAAGTTGAAAGCATTCCAGACATCTCCGCCGAGCATTAGGCTATCCCAAGTCCAAGTTGCATTTTAAACATGACAAAGTCACTCTATGAAACATTCATCAAACATATAGTATGCAAGGAATAGAGGTTGAAAAAACTACCTTGAATTTAACAGCTCAAGAAGTACCTTCAAATTGTAATCATTGTATGATATTAAGAATGTCTCTCCATTCTCCAACATAACTTTTGAGCTTTCTACAGAATTCTAGACAAACTTTGGCTTATAAATATCATGCACATGAGGTAAAATTATTGCTGGCAAATACATAAGCTACTTCTCCTTTCAAAGCTCAGAAGAAAAAAGATGTTGATTTCATCAATTACATAAAATGTTTAAGCATGGAGATCACAAATTAGGGAGAAGGTTGTAGTTGAGTGTTCTATTGCTTTTTGAAGGGTTTATACTTAGTGGTGTTTGTCATTATAGTACTTTTATTTGTGTACTATCTTTCTTTTGTTTTCTATAATCTTTCTTTTATTTTCTAACACCAATTGTTTTTATGGTGTTTCGATTACTCTTTTTTGTTGTTGTTATTGTTTTCGTAATAGTTATTATATTCTATTCTATTCTCTTCATTGTCATTTTTCTCTCTCCATATTTTAATCTAATTTGCTATACTCGACTCAAGTTGAAGGACTTTTGAATTGAGGTAAGGTCTGTGCACATCCTACACTCCCTAGAGGGACTTTGTTATACATAATTTTCAAATTATAGGACTTGTCAATCCATGTCTTTTGTTTTTCCTCTTTAAACTTGTACCTTCCGAATTTCGAATATGGATAACTTATTGATTCTATATTTATTTTTTTATCTATGATCTATATAAATAAAGTCTTGCGAATGATGTGTATGTTTTATTTTTATTTTATTTTTTGTATTTTTTTTCTCTATTAGACTTCACCAATTTAATTTTAATTAAAAAATTTATCATTATTGTAAGTATGTATTGTTATTTGGCTTAAATTAGTCACGTGACTTTATTGCAAGTGTATTAACTACTAAACAAAGAAATTACCGATAATAGCTTCAATGGACTTGTTTTACCGATGGTAGCTTAAATGGAATTGATTTAAACATTATAATGTGTCTCTCATTTGGTGTTTCTTGACGCACATTAAAAAATATTACTCGCTTCATGCGATTTGCATAAAATTTTAATTGTTTTAACGCATCAATTAAAATTTAAATGAGACACACGTGCAACGCACGTGTCCAGAGACTAATAAACAAATAAATGTGACAATAAAGAATAATAAATGCAAATTAGTCACTAAGTTAATGAAGGTAGAAAAAGTTCATATGTGAGAAGGATTTAATATACCCCTGGACTTTGCTAAAAGGATCACATATATTTTTTATGAGTTTTAGTTTACTAAAACAAGTCAAGAATAGATGAAAATCATTTTTTCACTTCTATTCGCCGAAAAAGGTATATTTGGGTCATTCATGTAATAAAAAGGTATATGTTAGTCACTTCATTAACTAGAGATATATCATTTCTGAATCGCAAAATTGAAGGATGTATCAAACTTTTTTTCCATTTCTAGATATGTAAATATATGTAACAATGGATATATTCATGTAATAAATTAAATTATTTGTCCATCTTCCTCTCGGTTCTCATCTCTTTTCTCTCTCTCAATGAATTCTCTGTATAATCAATTCTATATATCGGCATCACAAAATAAAACTCATCTTATTTGATCGTTTCTTCTTTTTTTTGTTCTCTTATAGGATTTTATTAAAAAATTCATCTTTATATAAAATGTTTTTGGGTTTTTGACAAAGTGAATAGTAACAGAAACGGTGAGGCGTATGTTTAACGAAGAGGAGTTACACGATATGAGCGTGTTGCATAGAGGAGATGACTACCTGGAGGTTGTGTGTGGATGCACCCAAGTCCAAGTTGCATTTAAACATGACAAGGTCACTCTACTCACCCTTAATTGTTTGAAACATTTCATCAAACATATATAGAGATTTGTCAGTGCAATTTTTGTGTTTTTGCTTTTCCTCTTTAAATTTGTACCTTTCGAATTTCGAATATGGATAACTTATTGATTCTATATTTGTTTTCTATCTATTATCATCAGAATGAAGTCTTGTGAATGATGTGTATGCTTTATTTTTATTTTATTTTTTTTGTGTTTTTTCATTATTAGTATTCACCTATCTAATTTATATGGATTTTTTTTATCATTATCGTAAGTCTATATTGTTATTTGACTCAAATTAGTCATGTGACTTTATTGCAAGTGTGTTAACTACTAAACAAAGCTTAAAAAATATCGATAATAGCTTCAACGAAATTGTTTTACCGATGGTAGCTTCAAAGAAATTGATTTTAAACACTACAATGTGCCCCTTATTTGGTGTTCAATTTGCATAAAATTTTAATTGTTTTAACGCATCAATAAAAATTCACATGAAACACACGTGCAACGCACGTGTCCACAAACTAGTAAACAAATAAATGTGATCATAAAGAATAATAAATGCAAATTAGTCACTAAGTTAATGAAGGCAGAAAAGGTTCATATGTGAGAATGATTAAATATACAATTGGATTTTGCTAAAAGAATCACATATACTTTTTATCGGTTTTAGTTTAATAAAACAAGTCAAGAATAGATCAAAATCATTTTTTTTCACTTCTATTCGCCAAAAAAGGTATATTTGGGTCATCCGTGTAATAAAAAGGTATATGTTAGTCACTTTTTTAACTAGAGATATATCATTTTTGAATCGCGAAATTTTAATGATGTATCAGACTTTTTTCTGAACCGTTTCTAGATATATAAATATATGTAACAATGGATTCATTCATGTACTAAATTGATACAAAAAATCTCCCCTTACCTACATGCTTAGTGTAACACCCTATCCCACCCCCACCCCCACCCCCACCCACCATTTCGACATCGGATATCTTAAATCTGCTTTTTGCCTTGGGTGATTTTTCTCTATAAAAATATCTCATTTGTCCATCTTTCTCTCGATTATCTCATCACTTATCTCTTTTCCAATGAATTTTTCGTATAATCAATTCTATATATTGGCATCACAAAATTAATACTCAACTTTATGGATCGCTTCTCCCTTTTTTTTGTTCTCTTATAGACTTTTATTAAAAATTTGATCTTTATATAGAACGTTATTTTGTTTTTGACTGAGTGAATAGTAAAAGAAGAGGTGAGGTGATATGTCCAGCGAAGAAGAGATAGGTGATATGAGCATGTTGCAGAGAGGAAATTACTGTGTGGAGCTTGTGTATGGACGCACAAGTCGTAGACATACGATGCTAGTGTTAGACTTAAGATTTTCAATTCTGGTGAACTCAAAATTGCTTGTGAATGTTACCCTGGCTGTCCTGAAGGTTGTTTTTTTACCCCATATATATATATATATATATATATATATATATATATTACCCCATATATATATATATATATATATATATATATATATATATATATATATTTGTCAATTTAATATATAGATATTCCGTCTTTCTGCGTTTGTACAATATAATGTGTTTGTGTTAAACACATATTGTTGATTTTATCATCTACTTATCATGAAATGTTGTTATGTGATTTTTAAATTTGACTAATGGTATCCTTATTAATATTCATCTGTATGTTTGCTAGAGTAAATTATAATTTATTTAGATGATAGAACAATTTAAGTAAACTTATAAGCTTGTGTAGACTCTTCTCTATAGATGATTTTATTAGTAAAAAAAGTGAGTTTTGATAATGAGTTAATTAGCTTTGAAGAGGTTGGAACTTGTTAATTAAGTACTTTTCATGAATTTTATATATACAAGTTCCTGGGAACATGCACGTTTTTTCATACAATTATTATAAAATTAAATTATTATATAGAAAATTTTAGAAATTAATAATATTAGTATTACCAATTTATATTTTATTCATTAAATAAAATTCATAATGATTGAGTGATACATTGACCATAAAGCAAGAAATATGGAAAACTAATTAAGATATTATACCCTCTAATAATATAAATATATTTATATGATTAATTCTTAATAATCTCTTATTACGCTCCCATATTAGTAAATACACAAATATGTTGCCACTTAAAGAAACCATATCACTAAGGAAAGGATAAAAGAAAGAAAATATTATTAAAGTACATTTAAAATCGAACATAAAAGTTATATATTAGTAATAGCACTAATAAAAATAGACTTACAACATTCATAATTTCATAGAAGATTAAATTTAAGAAGTATAAATCGGACTTTGATTCTAACAATATATAGTATAAAGAAATACATAAGGAGTAGAGTTCTTGATAATATCTTTTTCCATAACCAATCAAAATTCAAAAGTCTTAATAATATATGATTCAAGTGTGTCACTCCTTATGAATGGTGCATAGCATATGAATTTTAAAATAATTCAAAGTTCAAAATGAGCAAGAAAAAGTTAAATAATTTTCTTGACTACATAGATATGTCCGTCACTTGGACTTCCTAAATAGTATTAATTTAAAGTTTATATTTATTACCAAAAATTTTACAAATTTAAAATACTAAAAAGAAATATTTAAGGTAGAATAACTGTGAAATGTGAAAGCAATTCCACCACATTGAATTGAATGAACTAACGAGTGAGAATGTTATTTTCTATTATTTTATTTTAATGAAATATTATTAATAGATAAGTAAATTTACTTTTTAATATCAATAATTAAAGGATTAGTGTTTAATTAAATACTTAAATGATGGTTTAACATTATAAAGGATAAATTTGATAATTCAATTTTTAACTTTTTCTGTTCCCAATTTTAGTGTGTGTATATATAATTTTTATGAATTTCTTTATCATTATAGTAACTATGTATTGTTATTCGGCTCAAATTAGTCATGTGACTTTATTGCAAGTGTGTTAAATACCAAACAAAGTTAAAAAAAATTATCGATAATAGTTTCAACGGAATTATTTTAATTTACCGATGGTAGCTTCAAAGGAATTGATTTTACACATTGCAATGTGCCCCTCATTTGGTATTTCTTGACGCACACAAAAAAATATTACTCACTTCCTACGATTTGTATAAAATTTTAATTGTTTTAACATATCAATAAATATTCACATGAAACACACGTACGTTGCACGTGTCCAGAGAATAGTAAAAAAATAAATGTGATCATAAAGAATAATAAATACAAATTAGTCATTAAATTAATGAAGGCAGAAAAAAATTCATACGTGAGAAGGATAAAAATATACTCCTGGACTTTGCTAAAAGGGTCATATATACGTTTTATGGATTTTAATTTAATAAACAAGTCAAGAATAGATCAAAAACAGTTTTTTTTTCACTTCTCTTCGCCGAAAAAGGTTTATATAAGTCATCCGTGTAATAAAAAGATATATGCTTGTCACTTTATTAACTAGAGATATATCATTCTAAATCGCAAAAATTGAAGGATGTATCAAACTTTTTTCCCACTTATAGATATGTAAGTATATGTAACAATGGATCCATTCATGTACTAAATTGAAACAAAGAATTCCTCCTTACCTACATGCTTTGTGTAATGCCTACCCCCAACACTAGATATCTTAAATTTGTTTTCTTCCTCATGTCATTTTCTCTATTAAATACCTCATTTGTGCATCTTCCTCTCGATTTACTCGTCTCTTCTCCCTCTCCTAATGAATTTTTCGTATAATCAATTTTATATATCGGCATCACAAAATTAATATTCACATTTTCCGATTACTTCTCCTTTTTTTGTTATCTTATAGGATTTTATTAAAAATTTGATCTTTATATAAATCGTTTTTTGATTTTTGATTGAGTGAATAGTAACTAAAGCGATGAGGCGATATGCTCAGCGAAGAGGAGTTACATGATATGAGTGTGTTGCAGAAAGGTGATAACTACGTGGAGGTTGTGTGTGGATTCGCCAGTTGTAGACATGGCGATGTTGGTGCTAGACTTAGGATTTTCAATTCAGGTGAACTCAAAATTGCTTGCTAATGTTACCACGGCTGCCCTGAAGGTTATTTTTGCCCCACACACACAATATATATATATATATATATATATATATTAGTTTTATTACACGTGTTTTGCACGAGATTATCAAATATGTATATATTATGTCAATTTGACTATGTTCAGTCATGTAATTTGTCCTATCTCGCTAATATTACCTCATTTGTGCATCTTCCTCTCGGTTTATTCATCTCTTCTCTCTCTTCCAATGAATTTCCCGTATAATCAATTTTATATATCGGCATCACAAAATTAATACTCACCTTTTTCGATCACTTCTTTTTTTGTTCTCTTTATAGGATTTTATTAAAAAATTGATCTTTATATAAAATGATTTTTTGATTTTTGACTGAGTGAATAGTAACAGAAGTGATAAGGCGATATGCTCAGTGAGGAGGAGTTACGCAATATGAGCGTGTTGCAGAGAAGTGATGACTATGTGGAGCTTGTATGTGGATGCGTCAGTCATAGACATGGCGATGCTGGTGCTAAAATTAGGATTTTCAATTTTGGTGAAGTCAAAATTGCTTGCGAATATTATCCTAGCTGCCCTGAAGGTTTTTTTACCATTATATATATATATATATATATATATATATACTAGTCTCTAGACACGTGTGTTTCATGTGAATTCTTATTGATGTGTTAAAACAATTTAAATTTTATGCAAATTGTGTGAAGTGAGTAATACTTTTTAATGTGCGTCAAGAAGCACCAAATGAGGGGTACATTGTAATGTTTAAAATCAATTTTTTTGAAGCTACCATCGGTAAAACAATTTCGTTGAAGCTATTGTTGGTAATTTTTTAAATTTGTTAGTAGTTAACACACTTGCAATAAAATCAAATGACTAATTTAAGCCAAATAACAATACGGACTTACGATAATGATAAAAAAAATCATAAAAATTAGATTGGTGAAGTCTAATAGAGAAAAAACACAAAAAAATAAAATAAAAATAAAACATACACATCATTCGCAAGATTTTATTCGTATAGATTATAGATAGAAAATAAATATAGAATCAATAAGTCATCCATATTCGAAATTCGGAAGAAGAATCAATAAGTTATTCATATTCAAAATTCGGAAGGTACAAGTTTAAAGAGAAAACAACAAAAGACACAGAAATTGCACTGACAAATACTATAATTTACTAATTATGTATAACGAAGTATGCATCATATTTTTCTCCAAAATAAGATAATAATTATTTTTGACAAAAGTAGAGACAACATTTACCAGCGGTGCTTGACATCATATTCATTGCTTCACACACCATAATGTGTGTGCGCGCGTGTGACAAAATAATAAATCAAAAATCTATTTTAAAAGTTATGTCACTTGAGAAAATATTTGTTGTTATTATACGGAGAAACCATTAAAAATTTGAAGTTATATTGTGTTTACTGTGATTCATTACTGTAGTTATTTATTTGTTAAATATAAATAAAGTCAAAAAAGCGTACACACACAAATAAAAATCTAGTTTTGAGTTCTAATAAGGACCCGAAGAAGACAGGAGAACTGGGCATTCACAAGACTGCTTTGATTATCATCATGATATATTCTTGTAGTAAGCGGTGGTTGATAAACATGTATTATTGGGAGGGGGCAGCACGCAAGATTAATAATTTGATCTTTATAGAAAACGTTTTTTTTTGTTTTTGGCTGAGTGAATAGTAACTGAAGCGATGAGGCGATATGTTCAGCGAATAGGAGTTACGCGATATGAGCGTGTTTTAGAGAGGAGATGAATACGTGGAGGTTTTGTGTTGATGCATCAGTCGTAGACATGGCGATGTTGGTGCTAGACTTGAGATTTTCAATTTTGGTGAACTCAAAATTGCTTGTGAATGTTATAGTATATATATATATATATATATATATATATATATTCCTTCTCTGTGTGTTTATACAATATAATGTATTTGTGTTAAACGCATGATGTTGATTTTATCATCGACTTATCATGAAATCTTGTTATGTGTTTTTCTTAAATTTGACTAATGGTATCCGTATTAATATTTATCTGTATGTTTGCTAGAGGACATTATAATTTATTTAGATGAACAATTTAAGTAAACTTATAAGCTTGTGTAGACTCTTCTCTATAGATAACTTTATTGGTAAAAAAGTGAGTTTTGATAATGAGTTAATTAGCTTTGAATAGGTTGGAATTTGATAATTAAGTACTCTTCGTGAATTTTATATATACTAGTTCCTTGGAACATGTGTTGCACGTTTTTCCCATACAATTATTATAAAGTTAAATTATTATATAGAAAATGTTGAAATTAAAAATATTAGTTTTACCAATTTATATTTTATTCATTAAAATAAAATTCATAATAATCGAGTGATTCATCGACCATCAAGCAAGAAATGTGGAGAACTAATTAAGATACTATATTCTCTAATAATATGAATATATCTATATGACTAACCTTTAATAATCTCTCATTACGCTTCTGTATTAGTAAATACACAAATATATAGCTACTTGAAGAAACCATATCAATAAGGAAGGAATAAAAGAAAGAAAATATTATAAAAGTACATTTAAAAAGGAATATAAAAGTCATATATTAAAAATTTCAGATCTAATAAAAATAGACTATAACATTCATAATTTCATAGAAGATTAAATTAAAGAATTATAAATCAGACATTGATTATAACAATATATATAGTAAAAAAAAATACATAAGGAGTAGAGTTCTTGATGATACTTCTCCCATCACCTATCAAAATCCAAAAGTCTTAATAATGATCCAAGTGCGTCACTCCTTATGAATGGTGCATAGCATATAAATTTTAAAATAATTCAAAATTCAAAACGAGCAAGAAAAAGTTAAATGATTTTCTTGACTACATAGATATGCCCGTCACTTAAACTTCCTAAAGAGTATTAGTTTAAAGTTTATATTTATTCCTGAAAATTTTACAAATGTAAAATACTAAAAAGAAATTCTAAAGGTAGAATAATTGTGTAATGTGAAAGCAATTCCACCACATTGAATTGAATGAACTAACGAGTGAGAATGTATTTATTTTCTACTATTTTATTTTAATGAAATATTATTAATAGATAGGTAAATTTACTTTTTAATGTCAATTATTAAAGGATTAGTGTTTAATTAAATACTTAAATGACTGTTTAACCTACAAAGGATAAAATTTGATAATTCAACTATTATCTTTTTATTGTAAGTTTGTATTGTTATTTGGCTTCAATGAAATTGTTTTACCGATGGTAATTTCAAAGGAAGTGATTTTAAACATTACAATGTGCCCCTTATTTGGTGTTTCTTAACGCACATTAAAAAATAATATTACTAACTTCATACAATTTGCACAAAATTTTAATTGTTTCAACACATCAATAAAAATTCACATGAAACACATGTGTGTTGCACGTGTGTCTAGAGAATAGTAAATAAATAAATGTGCTTTTAAAGAATAATAAATGCAAATCAGTCATTAAATTAATGAAGGCAGAAAAAGTTCATTTGTGAGAAGGATCAAATATACCCTAGACTTTGCTAAAACGATAATATATACTTTTTATGGATTTTAATTTAATAAAACAATCAAGAATAGATCAAAAATCATTTTTTCACTTCTACTCCCTGAAAAAGGCATATCTAAGTCATCCATGTAATAAAAAGATATATGTTGTCACTTTATTAACTAGAGATATATCATTTCTGAATTGTAAAAATTGAAGGTTGTATCAGGCTTTTTCCATTTCTAGATATGTAAATATATGTAACAATGGATCCATTCGTGTACTAAATTAAAACAAAGAATTACCTCTTACCTACATGCTTTGTGTAATACCTACCCCCAACACCAGATCTTTTAAATCTGCTTTCTTCCGCAGGTGATTTTTCTCTATAAAAATACCTTATTTGTGCATGTTCCTCTCGGTTTACTCGTCTCTTCTCTATCTCCTAATGAATTTCTAGTATAATCAATTTTATATATTGGCATCACAAAATTAATACTCACCTTTTCCGATCACTTCTCCTTTTTTTGTTCTCTTATAGGATTTTATTAGAAATGTGATCTTTATATAAAATATTTTTTTTGTTTTTGACTGAGTGAATAGTAACAGAAGCAGTGAGGCGATATGTTCAGCGAAGAGGAGTTACGTGATATAAGGGTGTTGCAGAGAGGAGATGACTACTTGGAGGTTTTGTATGGATGCACTAGTCGTAGACATGGCGATGTTGGTGCTAGACTTAGGATTTTCAATTCTGGTGAACTCAAAATTGCTTGTGAATGTTAATATGGCTGCCCTGAAGGCTTTTTTAACTATATATATATATACACACACTAGTTTTATGACACGTGTGTTGCACGTGATTACCAATTTAAAAAATATATATTATGGTAAATAATATTTTTGATTTAAGCGAAGATTTGAAAAATAAGCTTAGCAAAAACTAATATTGAAGATTCTTTTGTGTGTTTAATGTGGATCGTCATATATATACTTGTTCACGCAAACCTATGAGTATGGTCATTGAATATTTTTTAAATTAAATGCAATTATGTATATATTTATGTCAACTTGATTAGGTTCATGTAATTTGTCTTATCTCACTAATATTACCTTATAGACAGTATTTATTTTGTATTTTTTTGTCATCTAACCTGATGTGCTTTGCATGATCATTTTACTTTAAATTGTTTAGATGTCATATGAACATGTGAAGAGAACAACTACGTTTTATATTTTCACATTTGTTGTGAGTTTTTTTTTAAGAACTCAGAACATATTAAAATAATATATTTTTAAGTTAGAAGATCTCGTTAACTTTATAATACATTTACGCATATAATACTTTAATGTAAATACAAACAGCTTCCCAAATATAAATATATATTTGCATTAATGAAAATATTTATCTCATAAAATTATCTATTAAATAATAATAAAATTAAACTAATAGATACTTCAATTGACGTTATTACAAGTCATAGGAACATTTCTTCATCTAAAATACTAAAATATTATAAAACAGTAAATAAGTAAAATAAAAGGGCATTGTTTATATAGTAATGAATAGTTTGAAGCAAAGTTCCTGGGAGTCTAAATCACACAAATAACATTCATAAATAAAGTCATTCTTTCGTCTTGAGCATAAAAAATAAATCGTGACAATTCTCTAAATTTTGAAAAAAGATATTCATAAGTATATATTTGCATCACAAGAGAAATTGTTACAAATCAATTTAGACTATATCATGTTAACTTCATATATTGAAACATTACATACTAATGTGTATATTAAGCTAAAAATAATTACTATATCATCAAAACTATATTATTTTTCTCAAATACTCGAGGTTATAAAATATACCCTCTTAAGATAGAACGACTTACTTCATCAGAATAGTTATACCTCATATTAAGCTAAACTTTGAACTCACTCAAACGATAATAAATTACACAAAAATATTTAAAATGCAAGAAGAAGAGTAGAAGATAAAAAAAATTGTGGTTGGAATATGAGAGGAAGTCCCCCTATTTATAGTCAATAGATGGTAGTACGAACAAATGAATTTTTGTCTTATATGAAAGATCATGACCTTCCAGAGAAGTCACAACACTTTGAAAAATTCACGACTTATTGAAAAAGTCACAACGTATTGAAAAATCACAACTCATCGAAAAATCACAACCCTTTAAAAAAAATCACAACTCATCGTAAAAGTCACAACCTAAGTTAGACATATTATAGTATTTTTTAAGTTCGGAGTGCATGCTTTTATGATAATATAGATATAGATATGATACAAAGTGAAAATTTCAGCGTCTAGTTTCCACGAATGTAGTAGAGCATAGAATAGTTTCTACTTTATTATTTTTGCGGAATGTTTCGAAACAGACTTGGATTAATTCCAATGTTCTTGAGTAAGTAATTATAAATTACGTATTATTATGTTCTGAGTATTTTTTTCTATATTATGAGTAGCAAAAAAAATACTATTGTTTATATTAATAAAAAAATATATTATATCATCAAAATTATATTTTTTATGTGTTTGTGTTAAACGCATGTTGTTGATTTTATCATCGATTTACCATGAAATGTTGTTATGTGTTTTTTAAATTTGGCTAATGGTATCCTTATTAATATTTCACCTATATATTTGTTTGAGTACATTATAATTTATATAGATGATGAACAATTTAAGTAAACTTATAGGCTTGTGTAGACTCCTCTCTATAGATAATTTTATTGGTAAAAAAAGTGAGCTTTGATAATGAGTTGATTAGCTTTGAAAGAGGTTGGGATTTGTTAATTAAGTACTACATAATTCCAATGTAGCATTCAAGAATGTGATCTAGTGATCAACGAAGTGACTTGAGAATCATAAAGTATGTGATTTATATCTTAATAGTGATAAAAAATATTAGGAGATTCTTCTCATAATTTTATTGAGATGCTCAAAAAAATAATTTAATATATAAATAGTCATAGGTTTATCATACAATAATGGTAATGGCAAAATGATGTATTCATCACTCTTTCAAAAACACCTATAACATGTATATTTGAAAAATGCTAGGTTCAATTTTTTAACCAATAAACAGAAAGCCACAGTCACCTCTTGTTATATAGCTCCTTGAAACTTGTATTGTAGTCGGTGTAATCACTTGATTATTAGTATGAAGATTATCTGTTTTAGTAATTTAATATTTTATTTTTTTTTATTTTTTTCTCATCACTTAATAATTTAGCATGTTATTATTATATTCGTTTTATTTTATGAAACAAAAAAATTATTCTTTTTATTATCTTATTTGATACAAATTATGATACTAATAAAAGTTTGTGATTAGATGATCTTACTTCATTTGCATTTGAGAAACATGCTGGAAAAGAGACTTTCAGATGGAAAAATAATATTTGAGTCTTTATCAGGGGGCTCAAACTCGTTGGTGGCTTAGACCAAAATCACACTAGAGGCCTTAAAAATAATTATAAATAATTTTATTTTAAATCTATTTTTCTAGCTTTTTGAGATGCAAAGTTGTTAATAATTTGTGTAGTTAATCTCTTCTAATAATTCTTTTTCAATCGATAATACAGTCAAACCACTTAATCTTTCTTGAGACATTGACGATTTTAAACACTATTTACAATATCAAATAAAAAATATAATAAATATAGACACAAAATAAAAATAATATTAGAAATTAGAATGATATTACCGTATTCAAAAGCAATGAAGACTTGATTTTCGAAAATGAATGGAGCTGCTGCAATATATAAACTATCATTAAGAGCAAGTAAATTCTTAAGCTTTGAATAAGAGACTAAGAGAGATATAATATTAGAAAGGAGAAAGTGAGAAGAAATAAAAGAGAGGAGGATAAAATATATAAAAACAAAATTTAAAAAAATAAGATAACGTGTCATTAAAAAAAATACACAAACTTTTTTATCAAACCTTTCCACTTAATTTAATTTTTTTTCATCCGTTTGCATTTTTATATGAAATTTTATTTATTTATTTTTAATTTAACCTAATTAAATAAAAAATGAGGCCCTCTAAAATTGGGGCCTGAAGCGAATGACTTTTTTTTATTGATGGTTATTCCAATATAATTCCATATATTATTTTTTTCCTATAAATGCTCTAAGGAGTTCCCTTAAATTTTTTTTGTTACTGGTTCAACAGAAAAATTCTAAATTTGGATATGATTCTGGAATTTTCTCTTTTATATTAAACTTTGTGATGGACACATTGGAATTAATTAAAAATAACGTGTAATAATTTTTATAGTAACTTGTGGGGAAAGCAAGAAAAGAATAGGAAATAAACATTTTAGGAAACTATTTTCCCCAATCAAATTGTTACCATAAATATTCTCCTTTCCAAATCAAATATATTTTCTCCTATATATACGTTTACATTAACAAGTAGATCCCATTCTAAACTTTGTTTTTTTAATTTCTGTTAATCTAATACAAAACACAGGGAAGAAACAATGTCTCAACATGATGAAGTTCCTTGTTGTTGTAGTCGTACATTACCACCTGACGCTGCTCTCTTGAATCGACTACAACATCTCATGCCTCCAGTTGATTATAGTTTCATGTCTCATATTAAGTTAGAACATTCAGATATTGGTGAAATTGTTGATGAAATTGAAGAAGAAGAAGAAGAAGAGGAGTTGTCGGATGAAGATAGTATGGAAGAAGACGAGGAGGAGGAAGAAGAGGAAATGGTGAATGAGTTAGAAATAGGAATGGAGTATGATATACATCTGCTTGATCAAGGCAGCAATCAACAAACAAGTGGAAGAAGGACTAGAACAGCTCGAATGCAAGTCAATACGAACTACATTCGTTACAGTATTCAAGTGCCACAATCTATTCTTGATGACACCTATACTGATGAAATTGAAGACGAAGAAGAAGATATTAATGATTCTGTGGATGAAGATATGTCTGAGTATTTTGAAAAAAGTACATGTTATGTTACTTGTGTTATGGACATAGACGCCAACGAAGATGATGAGGAACAAGATGCATGTGTTATCTGCTTGCTTGAATATAAAGATGAAGATAACATTGGCACACTCCAATGTGGCCATGAATTTCATGCTGAATGCATAAACAAATGGTTGCAGAGGAAAAAATCATGTCCTTTTTGTAGAGCTTCAGTTTTGCCCACAAACACATCATGACTGTCTATGTTGTTATTCACATTGCAATAAAAAATTTACTATTTTACCTGATTCTTTATTCTAGTTTTCGGCCATGTTTATAATGGACATCTATAACACATTCAATTGAGTTATACTTTTTGGCCTTGTCACCTGTTTATGGCTTCTGTATTGTTCAAAAAGAAAGGCATAGTAATAAGCCAAACAGTCATTAATTACTCTTGTATTCTGAACTCTGAAATAATGTGTAAAAATTAACACAAACGGAGCATAAGGAATTGAACATATTCCTCAATTCACAATTTAATCAAACAATCAATTACAAGGCAGGATAAAATGTGTTAATAGTTTTCATACACGTAGCACGATTCAGAATCTTTTTGAAACAATTTTGGAGGTCCATAAGCAGCAGCTAATACAATAAATCATTGACCAATGGAAACAAAATAGAGAAACAAGGATAAAGAATGATATGAATAAAGCTAATTTGGATAATATTCAATCTTGGGGGTGCACTCAATTCAACAATGTCTAGTTATCCAGTGAATAAAGCTATTAGTGCTAAGCAATTCATGTGGTTAGAGGTTGACGTACAAATGTCATGTGAAATTCAGCTCAAAACAAAAAGAATCTCTTCTGCCGTTTAGATTACTCTTTGTTCTAAGCAGAACAGCACCCAGCTTTCTTTACTTCAGAAACATCATCCTTGCCTCCGACATTTATCGTCTGCCCCTTGGGAAGTGCTGCCGGGTCATCTCCTACTTCAAGAGCTTTCCTGCTAACAACGCGGTGTATTTGAGTGAGCACTTCTGTGAAGGCACTTTCAACATTCATAGACTCCAAAGCGGAGGTTTCCATGAAAAATGTACTTTCCTTCTCTGCAAATGCCTGGGCATCCTCAGTAGAAACAGCACGCAGATGACGCAAATCTGCCTTGTTACCCACCAGCATTATGACAATGCTAGAGTCCGTGTGATCTCGGAGCTCTTTTAACCATCTCTCTACATTCTCAAAAGTTACATGACGGGTGACATCATAGACAAGCAATGCTCCAACAGCTCCTCGATAGTAGGCACTTGTGATTGCGCGATATCTTAAGCAAAGAACACAATTGAGAAAATTAATATGATACAACACATCAAATCAAAACATTTCCATACTGGAAAATAAGATAGTGACATGAAAATCGTACCAGGAAAAAGAAGATGAACACACAATATTTATAGGACCTTAAGGCTGTTAAAATTTATAGAAATATGGGAAACTCAAGGCTGGAAAACTAATACAACAATAGATATGAAAAGAAAGTCAAGGCTGAAAAACTATTACAACAATATATAGGAGAAGATGAGGAATGAAAAGAGTCTCATAGTAATTAGTACACCAAACTTATTCATAACAAGAACATGATCACATCTCATTTTGGACTTCAAAATGAACAAAGACTAAATCATTTCAAATATCAATGTTACCCTAATGAATGCAAATTAGGAAAAAAACATTGCATCTTAAATCCATGATAAAAAATGTGAACACTAACTTAATTATGCAGACTAGGATCCCCAGGGAGTAGTAGGTGGCAGTAATTTTAAACTCAGAAGTTCACTATTGTAGCCTTGATCATCCTAGTTGATCCCCTGGATCTTTTGTTTGAGGAAAACAACATAAAAGCCATCAAACTACATGATTATTTCATAAAGCAATGTTCAAGTTGATACGATGCTCAGAGTTCAGCAAAGTCGAAATTTCTCTAAAGCTTAGAATACATATGGGAAAGACACTTGCAACGCTTAGCCACCAAAGCAGATGCCAATGTATGACACTTTAGACACGACCAGCTTAAGACTAGCTGTTGTTTTTTATAAGTAATAATAAGCCTGTTGTTTTTCTTTTTAGCTTTCCGACATCACCCATTTCTAGATCAGTTAACTGAAAGCCCTCTTTGACGGGTATCATTGGAGGAGGCAGTAGAATACAATAAAAGGGAGATTAGAGAAGGAGAGCCAAACAGAGCTTGAACTCCTTTCTAGCCTGAGTCTACACAGTTCACTTGTGAAGTGTTCTCAGTGACAATAAGGGGGTGAACTTGTTCAGGACAAGAAATATGGAGAAAACCGGTCTTTGATTTCTGAGGGCGGTCTGTCCGATTCTATTGCCCTCCGATTACGAATTGGTGCAAGAACAACGAAAGGCAGTGGCTTACCCTAAGCGAATGACTATGATCTCCAAAAAATTATTCAGACAGGGAGTTCCTAGCAGTTCCGCACTTCCTCCTCTAACAATCTTAGAATTTTTACAGTTCAGTGTAATCAACACACAAAAATTGGAAATTGACATTTTTCTAAATATTTAGGTGGCATTCGTTTCAACAAAATTATTTTGCCAAACCTGAAAGAAATTTGCTATCAACCAATGGCAATCAGAGAACACTTCAACATTTTCTGAAACAATTGTACTCGGAAACAGCCTCTCTGCCTCACAAGGTAGGGGTAATGTCTGTGTACACTATCCTCACCCGACCCTACTTTACACAATTACACCAGAGTATGCCATTGTTGTTGCCCTACTGGTACAATTTGCACTCATAAGTAAACCTAACGGATGTATCAGATCCGACTTTACCACAAAAACTATACTACATTGCGTCAATTAATGCAAATCAAGTTTGTATCAGCATTTCAGATCAAAAATGTTAACATATTATTCTAATATCTACCGCAAATGCTAATCTATCCAATATAGAATCAAAAATTTAGAATTGAGTAATGACAAAATGGAGATACCGTTCCTGACCGGCAGTATCCCAAATCTGAGCCTTGACAACCTTATCATCAACACGAATGCTACGAGTAGCGAATTCAACGCCGATCGTTGACTTTGACTCTAAACTGAACTCGTTACGTGTAAATCTGGATAGAAGATTAGATTTTCCGACGCCGGAATCGCCGATCAACACCACCTTGAACAAATAATCGTAATCGTCGTCGGATCTGTACGCCCCCATTACTGGTGGTCTCTCAATACGTTTATATATATATGATATATGTATGTATAGAGAGAGAAAATGAAGAAGAAGAGAGATGAAGGATTTGAGAAGAAGATGCAGAAAGTGGAGTGGGGGAGGGGGGTTTAGGGGGGTGGGGGTGCATGGAGAAAGAAGGACTTTTATAAATAGCCAATTATAAGACTTCTATTTAAGTTATAGCCATTTCTAAGTCAATTTCAAACAAACAAATTTCAAATTTAGACATATGCTACATGTTTTAGTTTATTTGAATACGTTTTTACATTAGGTATAGGCTCTATATAATTGAACTTTAACCATTTTGGTGTGATATTTAGGTCATATTTAGTCGATGTTTAATTATTTTTACGTAAACTCTTGACAGTTGTAAAACTAATGCTATTGTTTGTGCTTGAGAAATGTTGGTCATTGTTAACGCAAAATAATGGAGTTATAATATAAAGGAGAAAAAAATATGAATAAAATAATCAATGTGTTATATATGTATCATAATCTAAGTTTCTGAAAAGCACATATTTTAGCAACTCTTTTGCATCGTTCAAGTGATGGATGGATGATGCTATAATTGTTCAAATACATACGCGACGAAATTGACCTACAAGGTCAACCCTTATGATAACAATAAAGAATTTCAAATTTGAGACTTTCAACTACTAAGGTTTCAAACCAAACCGTCTAAGTTGTTCTGAACGCCAACCCTTGTGACAGCAGACAAAGGGTTTCAAACTTAATTTTTTATCATTAAAGTTTCAAATCAAACCATCTGAGTTACCTGAATGATAAAATTGAAAATTTTAATGTACCATTTGTTTAATTTGATCTCCACTTTATACTACAAAGTCCAATCAAACTTGTAGTTACTTCACTCTTTATAAAAATAAGGAAAAATTACACGGTTAAGCAAACTTATACTAGTTAAGTAGTTATTATAGCTAGAGTTTATTTTTATTACCATTCGCCATCAATTCTTGGTTATAATTACGTTGCTTACCTTTTGGGTTTGTATAAGTGTGTGTAGCTATCACTTTTTCATATACACAAAAAAATTCTTCTCTTTCTCATAATCCTTTACCTTATTTTCTCCTTAAATCCCTCAACACAAATTGATTTCAAAATTTAAAACAGTCAATTTTTCCTTGTCAAATCACGCTTCCTGATTTTCACGGTAATATGCAGTTAAGTTTCTTCCTTTTTTGTGGTTTCATTCTTGTCTTTTTGATTTGTATTTGTATATGACTGCAATTTCATGTGATTTTTCTGATTTATAATTAGATACAATCAAATTTATGAATGAAGAATCATTCAAAAATAGCTTTGGAAGATATTATGACACATATATAAGTACAAATCAGCTGCGAATTATTCATATACATATATTTAAATACAAATTAATTGTTACTATTTCTTTTATACAGTTACAGATGAAAATAGCTCATTGATAAAGACAATAATTTCACGTTATCAATTATACATATACAAACACTAATTTCGCGAAAAAATAGAATACGTGAATTATGCATATACAAACACTAATTTCGCAAAAAAAAAAAAAAGAATATGCGAATTATACATGTACAAAGATACAAATATAAATCAAGCATGTCACTACTCATTTTATACAATTACAAATGTAAATAGCTAATTTATACAAACTCTAGTTCCACATAAACTACCATCATCGATCAATTATACATATACAAACACTATTTCATCAAAAATAAAATTGAGCTATACATATACAAAATATACAAATACAAATCACATTTGAAGAATCTGTTTATAGAATTATGTACAAAAATAACTAATTTATATAATCACCAATCTCACATAAACTACAGTCGTCAATGAATTGAATCAATCAATAATAATTTATATAATAACAAATAGAAATCAGTTTATATATTTATGTAAGGAAAGAAAGTTATATTTGGTATGAAAGTCTCAAGCGATATTGTTGCATGAATTGAGGGATTGTTAAACTTTTTCCCAATCAAAATTCTCGTCATTATCATTTTAAAAGTTTAAATTTTCGTTTTGTATAAAAATAATAGCGAATTATACAAATATACTTGTCTATAATCATTAAAACTGTAGCTACAATCTGTAAATATGTAAACTATAGCTAAAAAGCCTAATTAAATTTGTTTTTATAGCTATATGTGAAATTTCCCAAAGAGCAATGGACCAGATAAGTCATTAGTTAAAAACCCACTAGCCGGCCCAATTAATTTGGATTAAGTAATGCTCACTCTATTTGTGTAATTATAGTGAGTATATTATTATTGATGTTATATATCAGAATCATGACAAGTTTGAACAGTACTCTTTCAAACTTGATTTCTATAAAAATTCGATTATTTAATTTGTGCAAAATCTACAACATTATTATTTTTTGTTAGAGATCGTATTTCATCGACTAAAGTGGAGTCCATTTATTTGCAGTGTATAACTCACCTCAGAGGCTCAGACTCTTAGTTGTGAAATGAGTATTACATACCTACATATTATGCAGATTTTTTGGGATTAATCTGGCTTTCGATAATTATATTAGAGTCTGCTAATATGAATTCACACTGAAAATACTTATAGTCATGACTCGAAATTGAAATTTTATTAAGAGAGAAATGACATCATTCACTGCATTATCATATCCATTATTTGTACCAATTATTTTAGACTTGATATATACATATATATATCAGATATTTTCTTTTTAAAATCATTTGATATAAGATATAAAAATGATACCTTATTATTATATTAATGTCACTATTAACTATATATATAAGGATAATATTAGATGGGATGTATAACTAATAATATATATCGAAAATACTGTCAAGCAAGAAATTAAATAATATTAAACCCATTTTAATTCTATATTGCTATTTTTCGCTTATTTTTCTAGTTACGTAGTACTATTTTGCATGCAACATACATTTAAGGATATTTACTCTTTTTGTATCGACAAGAACTTAAATCTACTTTAATTCTATTGCTATTTTTCGTTTGTTTGGTAGAAAAATTAACTCATTTTAGGGTATTTTCTTGATGTATCACTATTTTTTATTTATAGAGGAGAGGCGTCGATTTTTTTAATAAAATTTTCTACACACGTATAAGCTAGTGATGTTTACGACTATCGAACTTCGTCATTTAGGTTGCTTCACCTATCAATGCTTGTTGCATATTTTATTATTTAGTGTTCGAAATTTTAATTAAGATATTCTTCAATTTGTTGACATTATATTCGAAATTTTAATTAAAATATTCTTCAATTTGTTGACATTATAATTATTTTAACATATATAATACCCAAAAAAAAAAAAAAAATATTCTTCATGGAATCAACACTTAATTTTTTCAAATTCTCTCTTTGACAATTAGTGAAAATCAATTACAATTTCCTTCTTCCATACATCTCAATAAAAAATTTCCACTATTACCCTTCCAATAATACAACATTTCTTGTATGTGGTTGAAGGAATTAAAATGAATTAAACATTAAAAAAAAACATTGACTAAATAATAAAATAAGATTTTTATGGTCCCAGAAAATGTGAGAGATCAATTCAGTGATCTTATCTTGTCAGATAAAGGAGATTTTCCCACATGAATTTGCTAAATGCCATCACATAGTCTAATTTTCCTGCACATTAAATCATTAATTTAAGATTACTCGATTCAAAAATCTTTTTTTTATTTTTTAAATAACGTACCAATTAAAAATAAATCAAAACGAAAAAAATACCTAATTGACACTAAGTTGTACTTTGATCTCTGGAGGAGTATTAGTAGAATCAGCAAGTGGTGTAGTGTTGTTGTTGTCCATTTGCTGCTTCATGTTTTGTTGGTAATAAATTTGCCTCAACCTCTCTATTTCCACTTTCAATGCTTCTTGATGAGCTATATACATACGAATACATACACTCATTAACTTCGAAAAAAATTATGTATATCTATATATAGATATTAAAAGTTATAAATTTCTGACGTCTGCACTAATCGAACAAATTAAAAATAACCACACAAATATGAAAGATTATGATTATGAGGTGTAAAAAAGAAAAACTTACCATCTTTAAACAATTTATCTTGGGCAAGAGCAGCAATTTTTTGCCTGAGGGCACTATTGTCAACATTAAGCAATAAACGTTGATGATCCAAAAATGCAACTCTTGGTGACAATACAGAAACTTCAGCCTTCAATAAATCAAACAAAACAAAATAAGAGAGGTACGCGTAATATTTTATTCTCAATATCATGAGATATTCAAGATAAAATTAGTTGATAAATAATTTTACGTACTTGAAGAGTAGTAACACTACGTTCGAGCTCTGATACGTACTGTAGTTTCCTCACCCTCGACCTTTGCGCTGATTGTCTATTTGCCAATATCCTGTCATAATTATCAGATTTCTTAAACTTTCGTATTCAGTCATAATTATTACGAGTTCGTTAAGTATATAATTAGTACCTTTTGATTCTCTTGGGATCAACAACTCTTTCAGAAGAATATTCATTATTATTAGTACTTGCATTTTGATTAGCTGTGGCTAATTCCTCATTAGTCTTGCATGAGCTTTCAACTTCCTCATTTTGATCACTCTTAAGTTGCATCATCATTTGATCAGGGCCGTTCATCTTTTTATCTTCATTAACGTTGATGTAATCGGACGGCGATGACGGGTTGGAACACGACATATCGTGGACGTCATCGTTAAACATGGACATGATCTGTTGTTCGTCGTCGAATCTCTCGAATTCGTCGTGACCGTTAGCGGTCCCACCGGATCCCGGAGTAGTACTGGATAGCCTCCGGCATTCTTCAACCATGGGCGACTCCAAAAAAGCAATGGAGTCGCTCATTGATCTCCGGTGGGACCCACGCCTCGACGACATGTCGAGGAATTCGTCCGCCCATATATTATGAGCGGACGGAGCTAAGTTTTCCATTTTTTGATGAAGCGAAAAATCAGGCCAATTTTGTGTCATGTTAGGCGCTCTTGGTGGTAAGTGTGCCATTTTCTCGTTTTTTTTTATCAAAATCGATGAAATTTTAAAGAATTACTTTAAACTAATAAAAGAAAAAGTCATTCAGACGTACCTCTAAGTGATGTTGATCAAAATGAAATTAAATATATCGAGTTCAGTTACTCGCCTGAAGGAATGAACAAAGGAAGGAACTATCTGATCCGATCAAAACAAACTCAAAGCTAAATGTAAGGGTGTTTTTACAAAGTGATGAAGTGAAGAAAATATGAACATTTTAGAAGAGAACATACATATGACATTGTCTCATGAGCTATCAATGTCTATAAGTTTGAATATTTGTCTCATTAAGAAGCAAAGAAAATTAAAATTTGTCTACAATATGATAAATTGACAAATTAAAGAGGGGTTGGGGTGGGGTGGGGTGGGGTGGGGGGTATTAAGAAGGTATCACATGGGGAGATAGTTAAGACAGCTATCAAACAGCTGGTGGGAAGTTTGGAGTCTTAACTGTATTACTAGAAAGTAGCAAATAGTTTAATAATATAGAGAACTTACACCACATGTACCCTTGTGCTCATCACTCATCATCTAAAACCTCTCTTGACTTCTTTTTCATTATTTTTCTAGTTGACATAAATTATCGTCGAGCGACTGATCTGATATGAAATTTAAGAAATGTAAAATGTTTCTTACGTATATTATATATATTTGAAAGTTGTAATGGTTTGACATATATATAGTTGTTTTAATTTGTTAAATTTGCCAAAATGTTTATGTTAGATATTCAAACTCAGTTATGTTCAATTGAATATACCTCAATTCTGAATAAAATATTTTAATTAGACGCTTTCGATTTTCAAATTTTGAAAAAGAAATTTGCGTGTGTTTTTATTCAGCTATTAGGTATTTAAGTTAATTAAAAATATATATGTGTGTTATCTCCTTCAGTTATGTGTGTCAACTTTAAGTAGAAAATGTTTGAGTTTTTCCGACTATTAAAAGCAAATGTGTATGATTAAATGATATATAACTGTGAAAATGTATTTTTACCCTGTTTTATAGCGATTTTTATCATATAAAGAAAAGGTGAAAATGCATATAAAAGTATATTTTATGTAGTTAATAAATAAATGGCGACACACACAAAATGATTTTCAAATTTTGAACTAGAATTATCTAATTTGAATACTTTAATACTAATTGATATATAATATATTCAATTGAAACATACAATTTAATTCTGATAAATTTAAGAGATTGATTATATATTAATCAATACGTCTTAATTAATGATATAGAAGGGTCATCGACTCTTGATAACCTAAACAAAAATGTATGTACATATGAATATAATTATTCCAATGAATTAAAAAGAAAAAAGTGTCAATATATAAACTAATTATTTTTTAACGGATTAAAAAGAAAAGAGTGTCGATAAAGAAATTAGAAGAGAGGAAGAAACAATTATGTCACCCTAGTTAACATGCATAATTATGATTAAGAGGAATTGAGAAAGAACATTCCTCTTTACATACTCTTTTTTCAAGCATAACTGTCATGCACGTGCTATTGAGCACCGCTTGATCAATGAATAATTAGATGTCATGATTCTGAATTTTAGAATAACGATTTCAAGTGGTTACAGATCGATAAATATAACTAGTGCTAACAGATAAAGTCTTAATAATCGGATATGATTCTATATACAATAAATTTCAAATTCATATTAGTAAAATTTTAGAATTGCTAGATTATCGAATTCATAACTTAAAATGTGCTTCCTCTGATATTTGTTTGTCCATTCATATCATAGATAGATGGCCGGGGATATTAATATTTTTCGCTTATAAATATACAAATAGGAGTGAATCCACTTAACTCTCATCAATAAAGAGATTTTATTAATTTTAAATTTAAAAAATATAATTTGAATCCGATCAAATAATATTAAATTTTTTTAATTATAGCAAGATCGAATTTCAAGTAGAATAGTTTAGACATGCAAGAAGGAATAATTAATTTATCACTTAACGTGAATATCAACTCTATATGTTCGATATGTTTGGGAACATTTATTTTATTTTTATTTTTTTAAAAAAAATTTATATAAATATAAGCAAAGTAATGGAATATTAATGTGGAAGATGAGCTGTGGAATGTGAAAGAAGATATTATGTCTTAGCCATGTGAATGTTTTATGCATTTTTTCTCACTTTGTCTCAAAACTAACTTCACATGTAGGCCAATATGTTTTTCTAATATATTTCTTTATTTGTACCTTCCTCCCATATTCCCAATTAAAAACTAGTTGTCTTTTTTTTATATATTTTTTTTAATAATAAGAGGCACTAGTCATGATTGTTAACAAGAGATTTATTACTACTTTTTTAGAGATTAACTTAATTGGTGGTTGTTAATAAAGACGAGTTCAGATTTAAGATTTAAAATTTATGAGTTTAATTATATTTTTTGAAGTATGAAATAAATTCATTATTGAATCAAAATTATTAACTTCTGAAGAACTTGCTTCCTATCGTTTAGATTTGTCACCGTAAATTCACCTTTAAGCAATGTATAATGTTAAGGCACTAGGGGTTGTTTGGTAGGGAGTATTAGGAGATATAGTCCAAGTATTATGTATGGTATTATCTAATACTATGTTTGGTAAAAAAATTGGGTCTATGTATTATCAATCTAGGGATTAGTTATGCACCCTACATGGTATTAGGGGTCGTTTGGTACAAAAATGAATAATGCAGGGATTAGTAATGCAGGGATTAACAATGCAGGGATTAGCAATGCAGGGATTAGTAATACAGGGATTATTTTTATCAAGTGTTTGGTTCATTGTTTCTTATCTAATTTTGTGTGTGGTTTAAAAGTTTTAAAAAAAAACTTTCCAATTATACCCTAGAGTTATTATGAGATTTTTTATTTCATGTAATTGAGTCAAGGTGGATAATTAACGGAGAATATTACTTTTTATAACATTTTTAACTAGTTAGGAGAATAAAATTTTTATTGTCATGTTCACTATTTTTTCACTTAAATTATTTGAGAGTAAATAATTGTCAACTTAATAAATTAGAGTTAATAACTCAAAGGTCACACAACTATAGATTATAGAGAAAATTTATTAAACTTTGTTTTGTATCAATAAATTTTAAAAAACTCTTTATCATAAAATAAAATAAAAATATAAAAAATATAGAAAAATAAATTAAACTATTTTTATACTCGAGATGTGTGTATATATATATATATACACACACTCTTGTTTTAGACTACTTGTGTAATGTTTAATGAACTTTTCGTTAAGAGATAATATTTTACTTATGAATTGTTCTTAAATTCATACATCAACATTAACATATTAGTCGGATAATAATATTTTATATTAATAATAAATAGATTAAGTAATTCATATTTTAGAAACAAAAATTATATCTAAATAATAAAATTTGTAAACTAATTTATTTAAATAAATTTATTAGTATAAATATAAATATATAATATAAAATCAAAAAATAAATAAAATATTAAAAGGATTTGAGGGGTATTTTTGTCTTTACCTAGAATAGTCCATGGTATTAGAGCTAATACCACCAAATGGAAGGTATTAGTTATACACCCTCTAATACCATGTAGGGTGCATAACTAATCCCTAGATTGATAATACATAGACCAATTTTTTTACCAAACATAGTATTAGATAATACATACATAATACTTGGACTATATCTCCTAATACTCCCTACCAAACAACCCCTTAGAGGGTGTATAACTAATACCTTCCATTTTGGTGGTATTAGCTCTAATACCATGGGACTATTCTAGGTAAAGACAAAAATACCCCTCAAATCCTTTTAATATTTTATTTATTTTTTTGATTTTATATTTTATATTTTATATTTATATTTATACTAATAAATTTATTTAAATAAATTAGTTTACAAATTTTATTATTTAGATATAATTTTTTGTTTCTAAAATATGAATTACTTAATCTATTTATTATTAATATAAAATATTATTATCCGACTAATATGTTAATGTTGATGTATGAATTTAAGAACAATTCATAAGTAAAATATTATCTCTTAACGAAAGTTCATTAAACATTACACAAGTAGTCTAAAACAAGAGTGTGTGTATATATATATATATACACACATCTCGAGTATAAAAATAGTTTAATTTATTTTTCTATATTTATTTTATATTTTTATTTTATTTTATGATAAAGAGTTTTTTAAAATTTATTGATACAAAACAAAGTTTAATAAATTTTCTCTATAATCATTATAGTTGTGTGACCTTTTGAGTTATTAACTCTAATTTATTAAGTTGACAATTATTTACTCTCAAATAATTTAAGTGAAAAAATAGTGAACATGACAATAAAAATTTTATTCTCCTAACTAGTTAAAAATGTTATAAAAAGTAATATTCTCCGTTAATTATCCACCTTGACTCAATTACATGAAATAAAAAATCTCATAATAACTCTAGGGTATAATTGGAAAGTTTTTTTTTTAAACTTTTAAACCACACACAAAATTAGATAAGAAACAATGAACCAAACACTTGATAAAAATAATCCCTGTATTACTAATCCCTGCATTGCTAATCCCTGCATTGTTAATCCCTGCATTACTAATCCCTGCATTATTCATTTTTGTACCAAACGACCCCTTAAGGGCAATATCTTGCTCACATCGAATGTTTACATTAAGCCAATATATTATACATGTATGTAATCGTAATAAGTTATATTGATTTGATATAGATACTCGATGAAAATTTGTTTTTACCAGTACTAGATCACTTTATGAATATTGGGAAAATATATTTCATTACACATTTGATACAAGATCAACATATTGTTACAATTTTACTAGTTTTAAAAAAAGGGGTTACAAATTAAAAGAATGACAATACTAAATATAAAATGGCTATATACTTAATTGAAATATTTGTGACTTGATCTCATTGTCAATCCAAAGAAATTCATTTCCTAATCTCTGATGTTGTTTTTGTTTAAGACGTGATAAAATTAGTTTGTGAAAATATTTTTTATCTTAATTTAATATAGCAATTTGGTCATTTATTATTTTAGGTGTATGTCCATCTTAGTTTGGTCATCTAATCTTATTGTTCAAGCCATCTAAAAGTTGAACTTCTTTGGACTAAATAAATATGTAGCTCAATTTGATTCATAAGAAACATTGTTAAAATATTTTATTAGTAAAAAAGAAAAAAGTTTCGTTAATTTTGTTTGGTAACTAAATAAAATATTAAAATTAGGTAAAAATTGCCCAAATTTGACTATAATATATAATTATAGAATTTGTGCTCTATGAGGCAATATTTCAATAGCTAAAAGAAAAAAATATGCAAAACGCTAAATATGACAGACAAAAGTTAAAAAACGGTCTTATTTTAAGACAATTTCAATTTTTATTCAATATTTTGTACATAATTGAAAAAACTATCTAATTAGACATATTTTACTATCATATATATTATTACTATCTATACTTTTGAAACTATTACGTATCTTATCATTAAATAAGAGTTTAATATATATCTTAGATACATGTATTTTTGCTACTAGACGTACCAAAATAGGGAAAAAGGCGAGCGAGATTAGGGAGCGAGGCGAACGAGATTCGTATGTACCCCAGGTATAATATTCAAATCACACTAGATACACATTACAGATGTGTATATGTTCGTATTGTAGTGATTCGTATGTATCTGTGATACTAGATACATGGGAAAGTGATGAGCAAGATTTGTCATGTATTCCAGATACAATACATCAAAATTAATCTTTAGCGGCAATTAGTTAGCACTCATTGTAATGTCTCTAAAAACTTTAGCGACATTGGATCTAATGACACTTAACTAATGCCGGTAAATGTTTTAGCACTCTTTATTAACGTCTCTATTTATTGCCGCAAAAAGTTATTTGTGTTGTAGTAATACATGCAAATCCACTTGGATACAATATATCTGAAACAAATTACAACAAATTGAATTTAACCTCATGTATTCGAGATACATATATCTGAACATATTTGAAGACATCAAAATATAATAAAATACATAATATTACAAACTAAATTATATATATGCAATCAACTCTTAGACTAGCGAGATTTAACAAAGTTCCCTATAAATTTTCATTCGGTTGACATATCTCATGCAAATGACAACTTCTAACTAGAAATCTTTTTTTTTATAAAATAATTTACTAATTAATATAATTAACCAAGATTAGTTTGCAAATTTTAAAATAATTAAGTCGTATCATGCACTTACTATTTATGTGATTTACCTATATACAACCCTATATATCAACCTATTGTCCTTTTTATTCTAATTCTTTAATTATGGCCATCTTTTCGTGCTCTTGACTATAGGTACATTTTCTTCTTGCACCTTACAATAATTTACGTATATAAGTACTCTTTAATTCCCTTTTGTATTACTTTTCCAGCCAACAAAAATTAAACCATAGTACCTATTTTATTTTAATTTTTGTTATAATTTTGATTCGCGCTATATATAAAAAATATGCAAAAATCTAACGGATTAGCTGCATGCGCATCGTGCAAGCATCAAAGGAAGAAATGCACGGACAAGTGTGTACTAGCTCCTTATTTCCCCGCGGAGAAAATTCGCGAATTCAAAGCAGTACATAAGGTGTTTGGGGTTAGTAATATCACGAAAATCGTGAAAAATCTAAAAGAAGATGATCGTAGAAGGGCGATTGAATCGCTTATATGGGAAGCGTTTTGTAGGCAAAGAGATCCGGTTTTAGGCCCATATGGAGAGTACAAAAGGGTTTATGAGGAATTAAAGTTGTATAAAAGTCAATACCAACAAATATTACAAGCGGGGAGTAATAATAACAATACTGATAATAACGTTAACGGAATGATATATGATGGAACAACACAAGGGTTGATAAATGGATGGAATATTAATACTAAGAGGAATGATATTAATTATATAAATCATGATAATTCAAATGTGGAATCATGGTCATCTTATAATAATAAGATTATAAATCCTTTACATCATGTCCAAAATATTGAAAAATTAAGAACAGAAAATAGTAATGGCTCTATAGTTATTGTGCCTCAACAACAAGTCTATAATGAATTCAACCAACAATATTTTCTAACAGGTAGAATATATCCCTAGCAACATATATATTTTTTTCTAAAAAAAAAATTAAATAGACTTTATCGATTTATATATCGTTAAAGATTTTTATACTGTCAGTGTATAGTTATTGTAACTCATTTTTACATGCATATATAGTTATGTATAGCCACTCACAAAAATAATAAATAAAATATTAGTAATACTTTTTTGCATATGATGATATACATAGAATATACATAATTAATATATACTGAGCCAGTTATTTTGATCGAGCAGACAAATATGTTAAAATATCTTTATTTTATTTCATGTTTGATTGGTCACGTCTATGTATAGTGCTTTTTTAAAAAAAGATTTGTATAGCTTATAGTATAAACATGTCATAATATTTATATACGATTATAATTAAGGGTAAACCTGAATATTTGTTTTTTATTTTTTGGTATATATACAGGTCAATATAATCCAATTAATTCAAAGCCAAGGGAAAGCATGTTGTGGGAAGACAACTCTTGAAAATCCTCAAAGTTTTTCCATTTATTTTGTTTTTGTTTTTGTTTTTATAATGTTTTGTTGTTTACTCTAGCCATTTGATTTGTGCATATATACAAAATATTATTGCACAATATCATATGTTCTACGGTCTCTTCAATGAGAAGTTAAATGTTATTTTGTGAAACATTTACGCTCTGTTCGAGGGTAGTTATGTATTATTTCATAATCTATCGTATTATATATTATATTATTTCTTTTATTTTTATTTATATGTTATTATTTTAGATTTTACGTTTCTTAAGAAATTATGTAAGTTTATCATTATACCTTTATTTACTGCATAAAAAATGAGCTTTAGCGGTAATTAATTAGCAATTGCCACTAAACTATGTATTTTTAGTGACAATTACCATTCTTTGTATATTAATTTAATACTCTTTGACACTTAACTAATACCGCTAAAGATTTAACACTCTTTATTAATGTATGTATTTATTGCTGCTAAAAGTTATTTTTGTCGTAGTAATTTAGTATTCACTTGAAGTCAAATTTTCAATAAATAAATATTAATTTATTTATTTTGATTAATTAATTGAATAATGAACATGAATTAATCATTTAATTTTTCTAGAGCTATGCACTATTTGTATAAAACCGAAAAAAAAAACAAAATCGAACTGCATTCTAATTTGGATTGTTGTTTGGGTTTGGGTATGAATTAATAATTTACTTTGATTATGTTTTTAATTATTGACATAATCGAATACCGAAAAAAATCAAATCGAAAAGAGAAAACCAAACCAAACCAAACTTATTCTTGTTCAAATTGAATTCCACTTCTCCAAAACCAAAAATCAAAAAAAAAAAAAAAAAAAAATTAAATGCACAGCTATAAGTTTTTCTGTGTTGGTCAAATTTAGGGGTGTCAAAAATGAACCCAAACATATATAACCAGCCCAACCCGCCTAGAATTTTAAGGGTTGAGCTCAAGATAATTTTGAATTGGGTTCAATCTCAACCCATTCAAGCTTAACCCATTTGAGGAGAATTCTCAATTGAGCCCAATTCAATCTCCAATTTCAATCCGTTTTAAATTTTTTATTTAGGTATGTTTCTATATTTAAAGGTATAAATTATTATCTATTTAACATCTTTTGAGATTTATCTATTCATTTGTTACTTTTTTAACAAAAAATTTTTGAACGAAAATTCAAATTGTGATTATAAAAGTTAATTATCCATATGTTAAATTATTAAAATTAATCAGGTCAAATTGGGCGGGTCAAGACCCAACCCGTTTTTTAGCCCATTTGAGCCCAACCCATTTGAGCCCAAAGTAAACTTGGGCGGGTCAAGACCCAACCCAATTTCTACTCAACCCATTATAATATTTTCAATTTCAACCCAACCCAACCCGCCCATTTGACACCCCTAGTCAAATTCATACTTTCAAAGCTAACTACTCTCCAGGATAAATAAGAAGGATGATGTTATTTATGCATATGATCACACCAATTTGGCCGATACACAAAATGAGACTTTTTATCGTTATATAATTATAAATTTAACAATTTATTACGATAAAATTTAATTAATATTATAAAAAATATTTAAACTAATAACACAATACAAAGGTTAACGACCATCCAAACAAGCCGTAGTTAGTGGAGTTGTATATAAGGATGAAGGACAATAAACGTGTGTATAAACTCATCTTTATGATTTATTAACTTATCATATCGTTTATGTAAACGAATTAAAGCCCTATATTAATTCAAAATAGTGGTAGTTTAATAGAATTATTATATAAATATATCGATAGTTTAATAGAATAATTATATAAAATTTGCCAATTTTGAAGTAATTTATGTTTCCCCAAGAATTCAAATGTTCTTTTGATTTTTTTTTTTTTTTACTTTTTTAGTTTATGAAACACAATCTTCGACTATACAAAAAACAACTTTTCTTTCTTATAAATTTGGCCAAACATCTTAATTTTCTAATTAACATATAAATTAATTCTTTTTTTAATTATGCATTGACTTACAAATTAAAATCCTCATCAGGAAGAGTCTGGTTTTATTCTGCCTATATAATAAATCAAGCAATAAGTAATTTTAATTTCCCACCTAACAAATTTATTACAACGTTAAAAATAACAAGTTTCATGCAAAATGAAGTATGTTAGTAGTACAACGTTAAAAGTGACAAGTTTAGCATATAATAATAATTTCAAAAACTTTTTTCTTTATCGACTTAATAATTTTAGTGGGAACGTTAGTTATTAGTTTAGGAGATGAATTGATGGGTTATAAGAATGGGTTATTGACACTCCATAGTTGACAATTTAGGTGGAGCGATTAGTCTCGACTGGATATATCATTAAAAATTTGACATATTGTTAACTTTTAAAGGTATTTGTGGTCTCTTAAATATTGATCCCGAAATATAGTAGAGAGTTAAATGATCTATTTTGTATAGTTCAAAAATTTTTTGACCCAGCCTTTCCCGTAAAAATAATTTTACATTTAATAACTAATTAAAGAAAAAATGACTTCTCCCCTTATATCCGCGCATTGTGAACTATAATTAAGAATGAAAAATATCTTTTTTTCCCTCAATTTTTAGACTTTTTTTCTCATTTATGCTTTATAATATTAGAAGAACTCCTATCACAACTTATATCCTAGGGGTAAACATTGAGTTTTCCAAGTCTACTGCCTATCCTTTTATGGTGAGATCCTCTTTCATGTAATTTTTTTTAATAATGTGTTTAATCACAGACTTTTCATTTCTCTGTTTGCACTGAAAGATTCTATTGTTGCGCTCTATCCACACATGATAGAGTATTTATTCTTAAATAAATCAATATTTATAAAAAAAAAATAAGAATTAATCCAAATTTATGTCATGTATAAAAGTTTTCTTTTTCTTATAGAAAAAAATAATGGAACTAAGTTCATTATTTAGCATATTAATCTCTTTGTAAATTCATAAATGACTTTTACGATGGATAATTTTACTACTATATCTTATATTTCATTGCTCTTTGTAGTTTCACTGCGCGCATTATTGCAACTTTTATAAATTTTAAATACAATATATGAGTAGTCCGTTTAATGAACGGTGTCGTAGGCTCTTAGATTAGGAAAAACAAATCAGATTTTGATAAGTTAAAATATGTAATTACAAATTAAATAAATTATCTTTATATTATTGAATTTTTCATAGTCATGACTAACGAGATTCTTAATGTCTACAATGCAGCATAGTTATTAAAAATGAAATTCATCGTAATGTTGATTACTCTACTTGTTTGGTTAAATATTATTTCTGAATCCGTCACTGTGCATATTGGAGTAAGCCAACAACCAGATGCAATAGTTGCACAAGATGGATCAGGAGATTTCACCACTATAATGAGTGCAATCTCAGCAGCCTCAAATCATAGTTTAAAACCTTATTATATAAAAATTAAAAAAGGAATTTACCTTGAATATATTCGAATTAAAAAATGGAAACCCAATATTGTTCTTCTTGGTGAGGGAATGGACAATACAATAATATCGGGTAATAGAAGCTTCTGTGGTGGCATCAAGACGTATAACACCTCAACCGTTGGTAAATTTATCCTTATTTATTTTCATTTAGTCACTTCGAATTCAGAATACATACACATATAACTGAATTGTATTTATTTACTTCGGATTAATTTTTCAATTTTAAGGTGTCAATGGGAACAACTTCACAGCCCTAGACATCACTTTTAGAAATGACGCTGGACCAAAGAAGCAACAAGCCGTAGCGTTTAGAGGAGAAGCTGAGCACATTAGCTTTTTCCGGTGTCGTTTTGAAGGCTATCAAGATACCCTTTATACAAAATCTGGAAAACAATTTTATAGGGATTGTCACATCTTGGGCACGATAGATTTCATTTGTGGTGATGCAACTGCTATATTTCAAAATTGCATCATTGAAGTGCGTGCGCCAATTCATAAGCAATACAATACAATCATAGCACAAAAAAGAGAAGACGAAGGCAAGCCAACTGGAATTGTACTACAAAATTGTACTATAAAAGCAAATCCAGAATTGGATAAAAATGTTACGACATATCTGTTGGGTTATCCCACATCGGAAGTGGAAGGGGCTGGTGGTCAATTTATAAGTGTGAGGGAAAGCCTCAACCTTTGAGCTAGCTTTTGGGTTGAGAAGGCCCAAGACCACCCAACATTGGTATCAGAGCCCAGGTTGTCAACAAGTCTCAGCCCACCGGGAGGAACTGGGTTGTCGCTCTCTCCAGCCCAAGGCCCGATGTGTGAAGGGGGAGATTGTTGGGTTATCCCACATCGGAAGTGGAAGGGGCTGGTGGTCAATTTATAAGTGTGAGGGAAAGCCTCAACCTTTGAGCTAGCTTTTGGGTTGAGAAGGCCCAAGACCACCCAACAATATCTAGGACGGCCATGGGGCAGCTTTGCAAGAACAGTGGTCATGAAAAGTGACATTGGCCTTCTAATACATCCAAAGGGATGGATTAAGTTTACTAATAAACCCCTAATTCGCCCATTTTATTTAGAGTACAACAACAGAGGAGCAGGTGCAGATACTACTAGACGGGTGAAGTGGGCAAATGACACTAAGGATCCAAAGGTTGCATCAGAGTTCACGGTTAGAAACTTCATAAAAGGTGATAGCTGGATTCCTTCCATTGTTCCATATTATTTGGATCTAGCTAGCTAGTTGAATAAAAATCGTCGTTCACATTTTTTAGTGCACTAGTTATATATTTAGTTCTAGAAATTTCTAATATAACACTTTGTTACTAATCTCAAAGTACATTATCTTTTTATTTCGTTTCCTACTTTTCTTTATCAATCATTTTTTTTTCTTCTTAACTTTTCTAATCTCTAGTGCATTTAAATTTCTAAAAAAAGTAAAAAAAATTCTAGAAAAAAATTTGTTTGTTTTGAAGATTGTGTGATACACTGGCATGACAACCTAACTTGTTAGAAAATAACACATGGCACTAGACCCTCAAAATAATAGAAAAACTATTTTTTTTGTTTGAAATTATTTAAAACAAATTTTATATTTATTTTTTAATAAATAAATATGAAAATATCAATATATTCTACCCAACCCTACCCAACCCCCTCCAAACCCTCTTTCATCTTCATCTTCTTTCCTGAACACATTTTTTTTTAAAATCATATAATCTAATTTCTTTTTAAATAACTTGAAGATTAATTTTTTTTTATTAAGAAAAAACATATTTTCATTCGAGATACGTCATAGAGAAAGATTGGTATAAGAGTAAAGAAGAAAGGGAGTTGACCGGCGGTTACTCATTTTTAGATTGATGACAAACAGAAATTTACAGCTCAAAAATTAATTCGATCAAATGTTTGAATATCATTTTGATGAAGTTAGTATATTTACATTTTAATTTGAATAGTAATATTTGTTCAAAATAGTGATAGACAAACAGCGACTAACGTTTTTCCCTCTTGATGTATAAAAATCATTTATCTTCTTTCTTCTTTCGTTATATATTCAATTAGTTGATTCATATTTCAAAGAAAAAATATTTAACAAAGAAATAAAAATAAAACAATGCTTGTTGGAGATAAAATGGAGAAAACTTTGGAAACTAATTAAGATGAAGAAGATGACTGGTGGGGGTGGGGTGATTTTTCTTTCTTTTTTTTTTTTTAAAAAAAAATGTCAATGGAAGATGAAAAAAAATAAATTAATTATAGTGTCAAGTGTCAATAAAAAAAGAAAAATATATCTTTTTTCTTCACGCGCTTCAGGAGAGTGCAGAATATAATTTTTGTCACATCAGCGTTTTGTGTTAAATAAGTAGATATTTAGAACAATTTAAATGTTCAATAGATACAAATTCGAATTGAAATGTCTAAATAAATTGTGCGAACAATTTTAAAAGATTGTCAATGACTTAAGCCTTTTTTTACTACCGAACACATACTGATCATAATAAGTATATTGCCTTTTCTTACTACCAACACATACTGATCATAATAAGTATATTGCAATATTGAACTAAGTTAAAAGGGTAGCCCTTCTAATTCATGATACCCTGCATCGCTCCGCATTGACTAATTTATTATTTTCAACTCACTTTGTTCCGCTTTATATTGACTTATCCTGTTATAAATTCGCCCCGCATAAATTTCTTACTTTATTTTTCACTTTGTTAATTAGTTTTAACATTTGACTATAATTCTTTTTGAATATTTAATATATAAATTTTAATTATGAAATACAATAAAAAAGTTATCATAAGTTGATGCTTAGATTCAAGCTAGTAATAGGCGCCAATGCTAGCACAGACTCAATATTTTAATATTTTTTTATTTTAATTTATGTGATATAGGTAGAATTTAGAAAGTTGATTAAATTTTAATATGATTTTTAGATATTTAAGTTGTTAATTACTTTTTATTTCCATAAATTTATTATGTAGAGGTTTATTAAGATGTTCATAATTAATATATTCTTCGTCATAGATCGTTGATTTTTCACTCAAAGTAAAGAATATGAATTTAAAACTAAAAATCATAGCTAAAATCGATTTCATAATTTCAAAATATTATACACTAATTAAATTACAGTAGAACAAAAGAAGTAATTTTTTTTTGAATTTTTTTTCGAAATACGTTGAACAATGCACATCTTCTTTAATTTATAACTAAAAGTCATAGCTAAAATAAATTTCATAATTTAGAAATTATACACTAATTAAATTAAAAGTAGAACAAAAGAAATAATTTTTTTAATTATTTTTAAAAAAAAACATGCTTAAGCAGACACGTAAAGGTTAAAAAATATAAATTGAAAAAACATCAACAGTTACACAGTGAAGTAGAAGCTTAGAGCTTACCATTAGGCTATAGCATCGACAGTTGCATTTTAAACCCGCCCCCACCCCCACCCCGCCCCACTAAGAATTGGAAAAAATCTATTTCAACCTGCCTCACATCTGTCCCATACACATAACCATGTCACACGCTCTGTCCCGCATAGGCTTAAATCTGCTATGCTCTACATCCACCTCGTCCCATTGTCATCCCTTAAAGTAGTCATTCACTAAAAGAAAACTGTTAATTACATGGGGATTTTCCTGGAAATTAATATGAAAATTTGCAGGAAATAAATTCCTGCGGATTTTCATACTAATCCCCAGGAAAATGGGGGGAAATCCCCATGTACTTAACAGTTTTCTTATAGTGATTTAACTAATGTTTATTTATGTTTTCTTTTACAAATTTATCCGCTTTTGTCAAGAAGTGGAAAAGTTGAGGCCAACAATAATATTGAATTGGAAAATTGTTATCTGGATTAAAATCACAGGCAACATATGTATAGGAGTAGTAATTAGAAACTATAATAGATCATTCTTATTATTATACCTCCCAAAATCTACCTAAAACCCTTTTCAATTGGACTAGGGAAAAATGCCTAACATTAGCCTTAGGTGTGACAAAGAAATATTTATTCATTCAATACAAAGTTAATAGAAAATTTGGTAATTTTCTTTTTATTTAATTTATAAGTAACCCACCCCAAGGATGGAATACCATTGGTACCTTACATAACGTTTATAGTTATTTCCCTAAACGAAGGGGTTTACAAACTTTTGAATTGATTTAAGAAACTTAAAGTCAATGAAGAAAAATGAGTAAAATCAGTTGTTTTTTGTTTCAGTGGAGACTTGCGAACAGGTGGTTCAGTAAATGTCTCATCGCAGGTGTCAGCATCACTCAAGGTATCACTTGCGCTGCCTATTGCTTCAAAAAAGTTATTTGAATCCAAATTGACAAGTGAATCTGAATAATGAGAAACCGCCATATCATAGTTCTCCCAACAAATATCAAGACATTGCTTTAGAACAGGTTCTTTTGTTTGCTTCTGCAACACTTCAATTTGACTTAAAATGTTGCTTGCTTTAGCTTGAGCCAATAGAATCATAATTCGTGCCAAGCCCTTTTTATCAGCAGAAGCACTTTTCGGATCTGCTCTAAGAGATTTGACACATAAGTTAATGTCGTTAGTCTTTTGACAAAGATCATCTATAAGATCTCCATATGAAATATGAGTCACAAAGCATAGACAAGTAAAGATAATCAATACTATTATTTTTATGAAATTCATTTTCTTTTAGATTTTTTTTCCTAGTCATGAGTTGTTTTTATAACATACAATTCAACTTTCATTTTCAACATTGATGGAGGAGATAATTTTAGTATTATTATTACAAGACTATGGTATTCATAATTTATTAAAGAAATTTAAATCCTTGGATTTACTTAAAGTAAAATTAAATTATTTTTCCTTTAAATGACTTGTGACATCTAGGTAAAACAATGTGGTATAGGAAGTAATGGAATTTATTGCCAAAGATGACATAAAATTTAATGTTTAAGTTGAAAATTTTCTTTGACAAAAGTTGAATATATTTAAATCCTTAAGAAGGAAAATTTTCACAAATATACAATAAGAAATAAAATTATTCGTACTTCACACAATTATAAAAGTTATTAGTAATTTTTTAAAAATATTTTATAAATTTAGAAGATAAAGAATATATAATTCTCATATAAACACATATAAATTTTAATTTATGAATTGAATAAACTACTCATACACCTATATTTTGGTTTGATATATAATTAAAGTTTCCCAACAAATCTCCATTTTGATATTCAATTAGCATGCACTCCAAAGACCAAAAAAAGAATATCAAACTCTCTAATATACTTCCTTTGTTTTATATGCTTTAATAACGGAGGAAGTGCCTAAATATTTGTTGTTGATGTATATGCATCTTATTATTAAAATAAAATATTAAATGTATATGTTAGTGGTATAAATTGCGGTAAAAAATGACTTTTGGTTCTTATAACTTATATGACCATTAGTTCTTGTAATTAATTTTCATGGTCATTAGTATAATTTCTTGTAACTTATTTAACATTTATCACACTTATCTACATACATTACTACCTATTGATTATACGGAAAACTTCTTCATCTATAAATACTGGTGTTTCTTTCTTTTCGAAGGGTACAAGAAAGATAAGTAGTATTATATTGTATATATTGAGTTAGTGTAGTAAAAGAGATAGTTGAGACAACAAAAATATTTTAAGTCTTCAACTATATTCACCATATATAAAAGAATTATTTATATACATGTTGAAGGAAGATATATTCTTTTATGGAGCTTTAGAATCTTCAACTATATTCGGAGTTACTTGAACTGTACAAGCCAGAGGCAAAACATGTATTGGTAATTTTCTTTTTATTTAATTTATAAGTAACCCATCCCAAAGATGGAATACCATACTAGTTATTTCCCTAAATGAAGGGGTTTACAAACTTCTGAATTGATTTAAGAAACTTAAAGTCAAAGAAGAAAAATGAATAAAATTAGTCGTTTTTTGTTTTAGTGGAGACTTGCGAACAGGTGGTTCAGTAAATGTTTCATCGCAGGTGTAAGCATCATCCAAGGTACTACCTGCGCTGTCTGCCGCTTCAAAAAAGTTATTTGAATCTAAATAGTCAAGTGAATCTGAATAGTGAGAAACTGCCAAATCATAGTTCTCCCAACAAATGTCAAGACATTGCTTTAGAACAGGTTCTTTTGTTTGCTTTTGCAACACTTCGATTTGTCTTAAAATGTTGCTTGCTTTAGCTTGAGCTAATAGAGTCATAATTCGTGCCAAGCCTTTTTTATCAGCAGAAGCACTTTTAGGATCTGCTCTGAGAGATTTGACACATAAATTAATGTCATTAGTCTTTTGACAAAGATCGTCTATCAGATCTCCATAAGAAATACGAGCCACAAAGCATAGAGAGGTAAAGATAATCACTACAAATATTTTTATGAAATTCATTTTCTTTTGGATCCTTTCCTAGTCATGAGTTCTTTTTATAACATACAATTTCACTTTCATTTTATGGAGGAGATTATGTCAATATTATATTATTACAAGTAATTATTTTTCTTTAAATGACGTGAAATTTAGATAAAACAATGTGGTATAGGAAGTAATGGAATTTATTGCCAAAGATGACATAAAAATTAATGTTTAGTTGAAAATTTTCTTTGACTGAGTTGAATACATTTAAATCCTTAAAAAGGAAAATTTTTAAAAATATACAGTAACTAATAAAAATATAAAATTATTCATACTTCGCGCAATTATAAATATTATTAATAAACTTTTTAAAATATTTTATAAATTTAGAAGATAAAGAATATATAATTCTCATATATACGCATATAAATTTTATTTTACCCCTATTTTTGGTTTGTAAATTTAAATTCTTAGATTTACTCTAAATTAAATTAATTTATTTTCCTTTAAATGACTAGTGAAATCTTTAAAGAAAAAAAGGAATTTATTGCCAAAGATATGTTGAGTTGAAAATTTGGGTGGGCTTGTAACGTGCTTAGTTATTGGCCATTTTTAATAACAAAGTTTTTTTTTTAAGTGGACTATTTTTTGTGTAAGAAATTTAATTCAATTACTATTTGATTAATTAGCTAATTAATGTAAATTGAAATGATATATAATTGATGAGAAATCTTATAAAAATATTTTCATAAAAACATTATTATTGTTTGATATGTAATGTATATAAGCTATAGCCATAATAAAGGGAATAAATTATTAGATATTTAAAAATTATGAAATTAAATTAGTAAAAATATAGAAAAAATAAAATAAAATAAAACATTATCGTATATTAACTTAAAATTGATATAGAACACATAAGCTTCGAATATAAATCTTTGTTTAGTCACCAGGCACAGCTGACTCTCTACACAACGGACAAACTTTTTTCCTCAACAACCACTTTTTAATGCAGCCCACATGAAACTCATGTTCACATTGAAGCTTCCCAATAATATCTCCATTTTGATATTCAAGCTGCCAAAACAAGTAAACTCAATTAGCACAAAAATAAAAAATAAAAAAAATCGAACTCTCTTTATACTTCCTCCGTTTCATATTACTTAGCTCCCGTTGAACACACCGTTAAATTAATCTATTTTTATATAGGGACTAATCAACATCTTATTTAATTATTTTTTTTAAGAAAAACAAAATTTATGAAATAATTTGCTTTTGTTACATACTATGCAGATTGCACATGTTTCTGATTCATGATTATCAGCAACATGATGCATTCTCATCATTAGGCACGTTGAAATTTTCTCTAATTCGAAACAACAATTATCATTAAGAAGTAATAATAATTTTGCTTCCATATCCATACGATTAATTACGTTCGATACGTATCGTCGCAGCGTATTCGTATGATTATGTGGTAATTCTAGTAAAAATTGATGATTGTTGAGGTTATAAAGGGTTGACAATATGTTTTATCGATTGAAATTTCAATGTGGTATTAGTGAAAAAGGAATTAGGTTATATAATAAGGTTAGTATATGTTTTTTTATGAATATATTTAATATTTATTTGGAATTGAAGAATATTCCTAATTAGACAGGGATTAGGATTCAGGTTTTTTTTTTTATTGAATTGGGCAAAAAGTCAAATTTGATAAGGTTTGTAGTTTCGTTTTAAATTACTTTGACTTCTATTTTAAAAGGAATAATTTATTGTTTATGTTTAATTTCGAAATTCAGGAGAGTTTACTGATATTCTAAGTTTATTACCTTTTCTCTAGTCAACGCTTCCAACCCTCACCTCTTGACTATCCCGCGCCCCTCAACACCACCCCGAACCCCCACTCCCCATCCCTACCCGCCTCCATATATGTTTTGCTAGATAACGTATAAATAAATGCTTAATTGAGATAATATTTTTTTATTTACTTATCAAACACTAGAAAAAAGAGAGTAAAAAGTCACTTATTTTTCAAAAAAAATATTTTCGAGAAAATCGTTTTCCTTCTGACCAAACACATAGGTTATCGTTTGAACAATATTTGGTTGAAGTTAAAAAACGGAGCAATTTGAAATTGTACAAGAATGTATAAATGTTGAAACTACTTGGACATGAAATTCATTAGAAAAAATAAATAAATTTCGTGATGAAAATAACTTTAATCAATTTTTGGATCTTAAAAAAAAATGTTGGAGCCTAAAGCAAGTAAATACTTGCTTGCTTTATGTTTAAGGCTACGTTATTGGATGATTAAGATTTATAATAAAGTTTTTTGAATTAAGTTCGTTTTGATATAAAGACATAAAATAACACAAAACTTAAAAGATGCTTTCCTTGTGTCTCATACACAATAGTGTCAAGGCTCAATTTTCTTGATCAAGAAAACATTACAAAGTCTTCCGTATTTCTTACATTTTGTGTCAAATTAAGTTACATCACCTAAATCAAAACGGAGGAAATAGAAAGGAAGATAATAGAGTTTGGCTTTTGTATGTTAAGTGGGATTTGGATGTTTCATTTCAACCAAAATTTGTCCCACATCGAGATGAACCAATTTAGCAGTATGGATTTTCTCTTATTTGAATTGAAACTCAATATTTTAATTAGTTAACTCGTCTTGTCGGGGGTGCTTAGGCGATTCACTTATGATCGTATAGAGACCGGTGAATCGTGCCAACACCCACGAAACGAACACACTTTATTAAGGCGAGCGAGTCTGCCTTACTTTGGTGGACTTGCCCGCCAATTTTTGGAAGCCCACAAAATTTCTTGTGGGCTCACAAATCAATTCTTAAATCATAAAAATATGAATAATAATGAATAATATCTAGTGGGCTTTAATTTACCAGGGCTTTTTTGGGCCAAGAAGAGTATTTTATTGGGCCTATGTGTCTCTTATAGATTCTGCTTCTGAATTAAAAAAATAGGGAAACTTACATCAATATACTATGTTAAGAAAATATTTATCATTTATAATAATAACATTTTTTTTTACTTAATCACTTTTAATACATTTATAATATATTTTTAATACATATTACAAAGATCAAATTATTATTCACCTGTATTAAAAGTTTTATTGATGAATAATACATTTATCACACATATGAATACACTTATAATTCAATATGTCAATTTCTTACAATTTTAAACAGAAGTTATAATATATATATATTGCATACATAATTCACTTTTAGTATATACGGCAGATTTAACATAATATTGCTGTAAATGGTAATATATATAAAAAGTATTGCTAAAATCAGTAATTATTTATTAAAAGATACCAATTCAAGTAATTGTTCTCTCAAAATTATCTCAGCATATCCTTTTTTGGGTTGCTTGACAATTTAAGGAAATCTTCAAATAAAATAATATTATGGGCGGAGCTATACCTAGCTTAAGGGTGGTCAGATGAACAACTTTGTCGAATTTCACAAATATATATGTTAAATATCGATATTTTATAGGGATAATTGTATATAATAGCAAACTAATAACCTAAAATAAATGGAGTAGCTAGGGTTTGATTTAATTGTGCTCCATAGCAAACGTTTGCAAAAAATTGTCAGGCACCTCTCTCCCAAATATCTCGCTCGCCACTCTCCTCCAATCTCTCGCTCGCTTCCTCACTTTTTATACAAACACAAGTGTATAAAAATTGTTTCTAATTGTATAAATCAGAGGAAATTGTATAAATACATATATTTTTGTTCCCCTCTCTCCCCTCTTTCAGATCTCGCTCGCCACTCTCCCAAATATCGCTCGCCACCCTCACCTTTCTCACTTATACAAACAGAAGCGAAATGTATAAATTTTATTTCTGTTTGTATAAAGCGTGAGAAAATTGTATATACACATGCAAGTACATATATTTTCGTCCTATACACTTATAATTATACAATAAAAATACTCCCCTGCGCAATTTCTTTTGCTTTTCTCTCTTTCTCGTTTTATACAAATTTCAAATTGTATCTAATTTCTCTCTTTCTCGTTTTATATAATTCGATTCAATTGTATATTCCCTGCCAAGTCTCTTTTGTCTTACTCTCTTTCTCATTTTATACAAATTCAAATTGTATATAATCGTTCTATACATTTATAATCATACAATTCCTTTTATACACTTCGTTTTTATACAAGTCTCTGCCCAAGTGTCTTTCTCTTTCTCGTTTTATACAATTCACTTCAACTGTATATGTATAACGAATTATACAATTTCTATGTTTGCTATGGAGCGTATTATGCAAACTTTACTATAGCATACAAATATGAATTTTGTATTTGCTATATGTGAAAGTTGCCCTATTTTATATACTAATTGTTGAACACTCTTGACATAGTAAAGAAAGATAGCCCAGTGGTAAAGGTTGTTCAGATTTGCCTTAGAAGCTTGGTTTTGAGCCCATTCGTGTTTAATTTTTTACTTGTCCTAAAGTATGAACACTCTTGACGAAAATTCTAATTCCGCCATCGGTGACGTGATGTGGCTACAACTTCAATGTAATTCCATGAATTAAATTTTCAAGCACGTGATGTGGGAGAGTGATATGTACATAACTTTATCCTACCTCATGACAAGATAGATGTTAGTTTTCGATAGATCACTGGCTCAAATAAAGTATATCGACATCAAGTATTGAAAAAAGTACATTAGCGAAGTATGAGGAGATAGAAGTTGTTTTCGATATACCATTGACTCAAGTAAAGTATATTAACATTAAGTATTGAGAGAAGAATAATAGCGAATCAAGCTAAGGATGCCAAAAATAAGGAGAAGAGAACAATACCAACAATATAACGAAAACAACGTAATAATTATAGTGCTTAAAAGGTCAAATGAAGATGGTGACCCTTCGATGCCTCGCAAGGGATTGTGTAACAAGTTGTTAATTAAGAAGGCCAAAAGCTTTGACTAGACACTCACTAATAATTATCAAATTATTATAGTACACATTTGAATCTTAGAATATCTAAGAATCTTTACATGTTCGAAAGTGTACTAGGTTGAATGTACATATTTTAATTTCCACCCAAGACCACAAATATATATATATATATATATATATATATATATATAGTTAATCAGACGGATTTAAAATTTAAATTTAATATGAATTTTTAAAATTTTTCAGATTTTTAATACTGAACTTGTTAATATAATATTTTTAAAAAGTTTAGTATAGTTTTACATCTACAAGAGCTTATTTGCAATAGCTTCTACATAAACCTAATATATGTGTATTATGTATATACTCTGTGTTCGAAAGTTATGAATTCAAATGACATCGTATCAAAAACTACGTATTCTCTCATAAAGCTCATATGGGGTAACAATATTTGCTGTAAGTCATTATCTTAAGATATACATCTAAATTAATGTACTACGTAAGCAAATTAATTAATTTAATATGAAATAATGACATATGCTACTTGTGCACTTCCAATTTTGTATGAAAAAAACTATCTATATATATACTATAGCCTTATATCCATAAATAGCTATGCTCTCTTTAGTGTAAATCAAAGCATATATATACAAACTTATAGTCTATGAAAATGTCTCGAGGAAAATTGTACATTTGTGTAATTATGGTGCTCATAATTATGGTGCAATGTATAGAAGCTCGAATTTTAAGGTCAAAAAAAGTTATGTTGTTCGAACTCTCCAAAAATGTCAGAAGGGCTGTGTTTTATCCTCTAGAAATAATGCATTTTCGGAAGATTCATTACGAATACAACAATACTTTTAAAGAGTCGGAACAAACAAAAGGGCTAACTGAACCATTTCGAGTACTTTTCGAGAGTATAAAAGTTGATAAGAGCCAAGAAAGAAAGTACAAGCTCATGAGGAATAGTCCTGGAGGACCTGACCCTAAGCATCATTAATTCTAAGAATTCCTAGTTAATTAATTAATTAGTACTCTTAATCTTATTGTTATATCTTTGATTAGTAGTTGTAATGAAAAAATGTCATTTGAAATACACTCATGAGTAGTATGAAAAATGTCTATTTGATGTAACTTTAAGCCTTTTCATTTCACTTTGCTTTTATAGTAAAATAATATTGTTTAAGATTATAAGTTTCAAAATAAAAAACTTAAAAGTTTGTACTAATTAAACAAATATCATTATATAAATTGAAATGGTGGTGAGTAATAGTTGAATCGAACCTGGTGTAGCAGGTGGTTCCTCTAGCTTGTACTAACGGCACCTAGGCTTTTTTCGTGCTTAATTATATCTTACTATTTATCAATTTATCAAGATGAATATACATATTTACACATAATATAATTTTTTCGATCTGTATCCGCATCAAATCATGTGGGTCCGCCTATGTGCATGAGTTAGCATATATATGAAGATTGAAAGATAAAATTAAGTCAAAATATTAAAAAGGCCAAATATAAGTAAGGTTTTTTATATTATATATCGATCTAACAATATTTCTTATCGAAAAAATGATACAATTTCAATCATCCCTCCATATCTAATGTTGCCATAGTATAACTTTGAACTGTAGACATAATATTTCTTAAATCATCATATCCTACACATTTATTTTTATTAGGATAAAGAATAGATTGAATTTCACTTGCTAAGGCTGAAACTTCATGATATTTTTTTTCTTTTTGACAATTTAGTGTAATTTTAAGCTTTTCGTATACATTTGATAATTCGTTGATACAATTATTATCTCCCACAGATTTATGAATTATTTTTGTTGAAGAAAGTACCATTGCTCCAGTTATATAATCTTCTGTTACAAAAGCCATAGAATATTGAGAATTATTGAGAAATAAAATAATTGTTAGAGAAAGAACAATGAAATTGGTGCTAGATAAAGAAGCCATTAATTATAATTTTTTTGGTTGTAATTTTTTTTTCCTATGTGAAATATGTTATATTGTGTGATTTATATATATATTTGGTTGTGGTATATAATAAAGTGAAACGTTTATGGTTTTATTAATTTATACAATTTAAGGCATTATTTATTTTGATGCATGTACTAACAAATGATGTGTATCTATCCTTTTTGTTAACAGACTTAATTAAAATAAATAAATTGATATTTTATTTTAAAAAACAGCATGTATTTAAACAATTACTTAATTCAAATCCAACTAAACTAAAAAAAACAAAAAAAAATAAAATCAATCCTCTTTTATTTAATCTCGAGTAGAAGAGGGATTGAGTTTCTTTTTTTTTTGTGTGTGTTACAAGTCTGGAGGGGTAAAAAATGTGTAAGGTAATTTTTTTTTAAAGTCACATGTCTCTTATAAAAAAAATAAAAAATTAAAAAATATATCTTTTAATAAATTATGCTAACAAAAAAGATAAATATGCACATTTGTTAGATATTAAAAATGTATTTGTAACGAAGAATATATTCATTCTAAATTACAATATTGGGAAGTATATTTGTCTCTTAAATTTACAACACTTCAATAAATTAAGCTGCATGATTTTAATTAGTAGAAGTCTTAATGTTCACATCAAAATTATTACCTTGGGTCCAATTTATTTACTGTTACTATTAAAAAAATAAAAATAGATAGTTCAAATTAGTTGAGAAAATGAAAATAGGAAAATTACATGAATTAGTACATTTTAATAAATAATATATGATTTTAGCAATACTTTTTATTTATTAGCATTTATAGCAATACTATGTTAAATCTGTAATATATATTAAAAGTGAATTATGTATGCAATATATAGAAATTATACATGAATAATACTTGTTTTTTAAAATATATTATATAATATAAATTAAACTTGTATTATAAGTAAATTAAAAGTGATTAAGTGAAAAGAAATATTATTGCTATAAATGATAAATATTTTTTTATTATAGTATATTTATGTAAGTTTCTCAAATAAAATAGTGTCCAATATATAATTAATAACATTAGTTTTCAGGTTTTACTTTTAACCTTGCTCAATAAATGCAGAGAAAAATAAATGTGGAGACAAAATGAGTGTACTAAGTTAAAGCTTAAAAAATTTAATTAAATTTTATTTTAGTTAATATTTTCTTAAAGAACATAAAAAAAATTACATTAAGATGGACCGCATGAGTAATACAATAAAAAAATTTATAATATATATTTTTAAATAAATATGAATTATTTGATATGCATGTTGTGCTTCGTATAAGTATATCATAATTTGCTTGAGTTCGGAGTCTAAATGGTATAAAATGTTAACAAAAATTCCAAAACGATATATGAATTTTTATTTTAACCAAAAGGGCAAAATCGCTAGAAGAGCAGCGATTTCGCTCGCCGAAAAAATTAAAATCGCTGCCTTAGCAGCGATTTTCAAAATAAATTTTTGTTAATGATTTTTTAATAGCAGCGATTTCTTTAATTTTTTTAATTATTTATTTGAAATTAAAAAAAGAAAAAGAAAACTAAGAGCAAATCGCTGCAAGGGCAGCCATTTGTGTCCAAATTTTTTTAAATTATTTTTTCAAATCAATTTTTTTTAAATTTTCTTTTTTACAATTTTTAATATAAAATTTTAAATTTTTTTAAGAAATTTTACTTTTAAATTTTGTTACTACTTATTCCAAAATAATTTTTTTTTTAATGATTTTTTAAAATAAGTAATAACAAAAAAAAATAAAAAAAATTGATTAGAAAAATATAAAAAAAAATTGGAGACAAATCGCTGCACTTCCAGCGATTTGCTCCTAATTTTATTTTATTTTTAATTTCAAATAAAAAATTAAAGAAATCGCTGCTTAGGCAGCGATTTATTAAAAAATCATTAAAAAAAATTTATTTTGGAAATTGTTGCTATTGCAGCGATTTTGCTTTTTCCGGCGACAGAAATCGCTCCTCTTCTAGCGATTTTGCCCTTTTGGTTAAAATAAAAATTCATATACCGTTTTAGAATTTTTAGTAATATTTTATACCCTTTAGGCTTCGAACTCTAATTTGCTTTCTATTTGATTTTTTTACTCTATTATTATCCTCAAAAAAAACAAAAATTATATTAAGGAGCATCCCTCACGTCCCATAAATTTTTGAAAACAAATTTCTCAAAAATAAGAAGACACGTTTGTAGTTTTTATTAATTTACGAAGGCATAATTAATTTTTATATTAATGTATGATGTGCATTATTATTTGCTCTTTTAGAGCATGTACTAAACTAAAAAAGTTTTTTGAAATATTATTCGGTTCGTCTAATTTGGATAATTCAATTAATTTATATAAATTCAATCATGTATTATTCAGTTTTTAGATAGCAGGAGCCATAATCTATTCTAGGAACAACTTTTACAACGATAGGGATAGAGGCATAATTATTTACACAATTCTCTTTGCTTCGACCATAGTAAACTCCTGTTGTATGAAATAAAAGTCTGATTTAAGCAATTCGATATAACATCACATTTGACACCTAAAAAAGATAATGAAGTATAACAATAAATGTTACAATAAACACTTGGCACTATAAAACAAAAGACACCTTAAATTAATAGATGTTATAATACAGTGTATGCCTTAAATGAATCAGTAACATCAAATTAATGAAATGATGACGTAAATTAATGAAATGATGACGTATGTATAAATTCAGAATTTCATATATATTACCCTGTTTATATTGAATTTAAAAAAAAAAAAAAAAAAAAAATTATATACAAAGAATTTTGAAAAAAAATTAAAAATATAAACAGAGCTTAGAAATGTAGGAAGCAACGGAACTATAACTATAAAACACAACAGAACTATAGCTATATATAACTATAAAACGCTATATGAAAACGCAACAAACTATAGTTGCAACTATAAAACGCTATATCAAAACTATAATTATAGAACTTCAAAACTATATTTATAGAACTTTATGATGTCTATTAAGTTACCTATCTCTAAAAGAACTTATCTTCTATAGGATTGATGTCAAGCTTTAAAGAAGTAAAATTCACATTGCAATTTGAAAGATATCCCATGGTTAAAAAGAGAACTTCCAGCATATTATACTTTGCATTTAGCAAACAAAATAGTACATACACAAGTTTCACTTAGTTTTCAACATAATTCTTCTTTAGAAGGCACCAAAATACAAACATATATGTTCTTTCTTTTCACAATTACATTACTATGTTATATGTAAACAAACTTCAAAATGAGGCCAAAATCCCTCCCCTAATACTTGGGCTATTTTTATTGTTATGATGGCACTTGTTTATTCTACTCCCTTTTTTTCATTTCCTTGTTGATAACCTGTTTGTGATTCATCAATTGCTTGCACCACCCCACCGCCTCCGCGCTGCTGCTGCTGCTGCAACACCACCTCTCCGCCCTCCTCTTCTCTGCTAAAAGCTCCGCCTCCGCTTTCTCGCTGTATTACACATTTAACATTGAACTCAACTTAAAGGTCATAAACATGAATTCACCTCAATGTACAAAACACAATGAGATAGTAACCTAATGTTTACCTTGGAATTACCTTCTAGTTGTCTCACAGTTTCTGACTTCTTTTTACCTGCATAATCAGCAGCACCTTCTTCCGCTGAAACTATGTAATCTTTTGCAGCAGCCAATTTGTCCCCTGCATACTCCGCCACGCTCTTTCCAGCACCAGCAACCGCGTCCTTTGCAGCCACTGCCTTCTCTCCTGCATACCCTGCAGCACTAGAAACAGCATCAGCCGTGGCTTTTGTAGCCGCGGCTGCTCCTTTTGCTGTATAATGTGCAGCACCGAAAGCTCCTACTTCGGCCATATCCTTTGCGGTTTTAGCTGCTTCCCCTGCATACCCTACCGCGCTTTTCCCTGTTTCCACAGTGGCGTCTTTTGCATACACTGCTGCATCCTTGCTCTTTCCAGCAGCAGTTTTAGCTGCTTCCCCTGCATACCCTACCGCGCTTTTTCCTGTTTCGACAGTGGCGTTTTTTGCATACACTGCTGCATCCTTGCTCTTTTCAGCAACCGTTTTAGCTGCTTCACCTGCATACCCTACCGTGCTTTTTCCTGTTTCGACAGTTGCATCTTTTGTGTTAACGCCTTTCTGCTTGATGTATCCTGCTGCATTCTTGCTCTTTTCAGCAGCATAATCTTTCATCTCCCCTGATTTTTGCAGAGTGTAATCTTTAGCCTGCTGTGCTGATTGCATTGTAGTTTGACCTGCCCTCGATAGGGTATATTTAGTTTCACCATAAACTTGCTGGCTTTTTTCGAGAACTGTGTCCTTTGCAACTCTAGCCTTGTCCATAACATACTCGGATCCAATCTGAGGGCCATGAATTACAGCATCTTTGGCTTGTGCACCTGCATTTGAAAGGTATGTATCTTTTTCGCTTTTTTACCTCAAAAATAGTGTTCGATTAGTAACTTCCAATACATCTACTGACCTTTTTCAATGGCAGTGTCTTTAGCATCTGCAGCCTTATCAGCAACATACTGAGATCCGCTTCCAACATCATGACTGTGACTAGCTGATTCTTTTGCATTATGTAACGCTGAAGCCCCAAAATCCTTTGCTATTTCGTCGGGATTTTCAGTTAACACAGCAGATGGTGCTAGTGCGGGTTTTTTCCTCTCTGCTCTTTTCTTATTACCAGCTTCTTGAGGATGAATCCCTCCATGAACTCTTCCTTCTTCACCTCCTTTCTCATGTGATTCAATTTTCAAACCTCCTAGCCCTTGAGGCAATTAGAATTCAGATTGATCTTATCAATTCAATCAAAGATATTTATGAAAAAAATAGTACAAAGTTTTTTAGTAGTGTAGGTACCTTGATGTGAAGAATGTTTGTCCCTTTGTGTGTCACTATCCTTTTGTTGTTGCTGCATTCCACTAGAAAACTCCAGTCCTCCAACTTTAACAGCAGGCTGATGTTCAGCAGTAGCAACACTTTTTATATGAATAGCAGGATGAACATCTTCTCTTTTTGCTTTCTCTGAAGCCATTTCAATTTCTTTTGTTTTGTTACTAACAAAACTATGCTTTCACTTCCAAAAAATGGATTTGAAAGAATTATTAGCCAAACTGGATGTAGCAGACGGTACTAGCAATTTTTATTTTTATCTTATGAAACGTGGCAAGAAAAACATAAGCCACACTGCATGAGTCAGTTATACTGAATGCTAACGTGTTATTCATGCCTTAAAACTATGCATATATCTGTCAATCTCTCATCAAACGAAAAAATTTATCTGACAATCACTTCATTAACTACTACGTAAAAAAAACATAATAATCAAGATACACATAGTGACTTGGTATAAAGAAATTTTAAAGAATAGATGAAACAAGCCTTCTATTCACCATAGTTCCATAAATAAAAGGTAAACTGGCTATATTACTGGAAAACAGTTTAAAGAGAAATAATTGGCTTATTATAAAACACCAGGTGCTTCTTCTTTCAATTTTAGTTTTCTGTACAAAGCCATCTATTGATGGGCAAAAGCAACATTACAATTTTAATAGCATCATATCTTAGCTCAAGACTCACGGGTGGGATTACATCGAGTATGTTGGTGTAATGTGTCATATCTAGAGAAGTTCCCACTCAGATTCAGAATGATCATCAGCTGATGACAATTTTTTCGCGTTTGAGTTTTTGGAGAGAACCTGCATCACCTTTTCTTCAGGCTCTAGGTTAGGCTGTTGATCTCCATGTAAGGCTCCAAGCTGCTCATACTCTTTTCTTGTCGACTTCTTTTTCGTCGAAAACACTTGCCTGAGCTTCTTCTGATAAAACAACTGAACAGTCAACATCTAATGGCACACATTCTTCAATGAAACAACCCCTCCCTCGTCCCCCCACGACCAAACTAATGATAAATATACTGATGAAAAGCAAAAAATACATAATACAAAGCGAGAGGAAGGAGAGGGAGATGGGACCTTGTATGATTTCCGTTTGACTGATCCCTGTGGAACATGAAGTTTCTCCGCTTCAACCAGGACACATGTTTCCTCTAACTTTGATTCATCATAGCGCTCAACAATTTCCACATCGGACTCAATCAAGTCATACTTCTCGGGTGGAGGAGAACAAGATTTATCTGATCTTTCTGTAAAAGAAGACAGCAAACAAAATGAAAGGATTATGAGACATAAAAAAGATCCAGTTCTAACGAATCAGGCCGGAAATATCAGCAGGAGAATGTTGCTCAGTTGCACAAGTATTCCTTCTGTTTATTTTTTCGGAAGTTGGTACTAAGTAGACAGAAAAGAGAAAACATAAGGGCCCTTTTGCCTTGGGATGGGATGACACCGATAATGTCAATGCAGGAGTTATATCAGTGGGATGCCCTACTAAGGTGACCCATATAGGATTGATGATCATACTTGGACCTTCTTTCTTATGAATGGTATTAGCATGATTCTTTCTTGTTTTCCGATTCCTGTATTAACCTGTGTTTTTGTTTTGTGATTTCATTGTCACACTATTTTGCTGTCATTACTGTTCTTTCTTATATATGTTGCGCACTGTTCTCCATTTCATATTATTTCTTTGTTGCTGCTACTCTCATTTCTGTACTCTCATTTTCAAATTGTTTGGAAATGTTTTATTTTATGCTGAGGGCTTATCGGAAACAGCCTCTCTATCTCTATGAGGTAGGGGCAAGGTCTGCGACTATGCTTACAGTCTACTCCCGACTTCTCCCCAGACCACATTTGTGGGATTACGTGGGTACGTTGCTGAAAAATATTCCTAATCACAGATTTAAGTCCGTCAATTATACTAGGTATGTTCAATTTAACAGTTCATCCAATAGAACTGTTAACTCAATCCATAGTTTGCGATATGCTTTTACATAATACTGTCTAACTCAGGCAGAATTATAACCCCATTTTATAAATGAGCAATTGATATGAAAGCTACCCTCCAACATAATATCAGAGTAGCGAGTCCATCAAAATAGATGCAAAAAAAGAGAATGGAGAAGATCTTTTCTACAGGTGGCTGTTGTAAGTACCTTTGCAGGACTCATTGATCTCCTCGCCGGCAATATTATTGTCACCAGTATTACTGCTAATCTTTGCAATATTATTGATCTCCTCGCTGGCAATATTATTGTCACCAGTATTACTGCTAATCTTTAATCCAGTTTCACCAGCCAACTCCTTGCGTGTACCCCTATCTACTGCCAGAGCAGGAGTTTAACATAAAAGAAAAGAAGTGAGAAAAATAAAAGAAAATAAAAATAAGTGGGATGCTGCTAGACATTTATACCATGAGAGTCTAATTGCAAGTCACCAACAGAGAAAGTGTTCCTGAGATCTGCTTGGTTCTGCCCAACACAGTCAACTGATAAGCTCGTGTCAGAAGCTGCAATATTAATTGATATACCTGCTGCAGGCACATCTGTTTTTATAATATGGTTTGAAATCTCCTTTCCTGTCTCGGTAGAGTTAAGTCCTTTAATTGAGGCCAAGGGCGAAGTCATGGTCATGTGGTCGGATGCCACTTCAAAACCTCCCCTAACCTTAGAATCTGAGGACAATTTAATTGCATTCCCTGATACTAGACAAAGAGCATCCGACTTCTTAGATGGTGAATGATCATCTCTAACAATTTCTTTGATCCCAACACTTTGACGTCTATAAACTCCTCCACTTTTGCTTTTCCCTGTCAAATCATAAAATACAATATTAGCAGCTCTGACCGGACTGAAAGATGATGGATGATCACTATCCTTACCCTTAATCACTTGAGTATCATCAATTAATTCCTTATTAATTACCCTAGGGTGTCCTCCTTTAAGTTTTGCTTTCAGCTTCTTGCTGATTTCAGTGTGAGCATAAGGATTAAGAGACAAGTCAGCAGCTGCAACTTTCACGGGATCTATGTTAAATTGAGGATGCAAATCTAGCACCACATCTGAATAGAACCTCTTGACACTTGCACCAACAGTCTGCACTTGATTCTCAACATATCTAGCGGTATCCTGGGATATACCATGGTACCAGTTACGGTGGTTGAATACTTAATTGGCCAAAGTGTGCAAGGTGAATAAAAAGATACTATGTATGAAGTTATGAACATTTGCAAAGAAGCAATTGATGAATAAACAACCATGAATGTCATATGTATTACTGATATATTAACATGATATGCACACCATCCTTGATTCTTCCAATGCCAACATAATTTACCTACTCAGGAGTTTGGATAGTGGCAAAAATAGATCTCATGTGAATTGGAAAAATGAAATAAATGCTTTATTTTGATAAGAAGAGTGTAGTCCGCAAATAAAAGTCAGGACAGCATCAACAGTACTACCACAACAACTACTACTACTACTTCAACTCAATTCCAAGCTAGTTGGGTTCAGCTATATATATCCACATTAAGCACCCCGTATGTCATATATATAGGAAGTTAATGCTTGCTAGGCCGAACTTGATGTACAAAGCTATCACCTTTCTGTGAAATCAGAATATAGGTTTGCCAATTCTAGCAATTTGTTGATCATTGAGAGAAGTTGAAGTATCAAATATGTACGTAAGGGCAATAAATGAGGGGCAAGTATGTATAACTTTTCTCTAGCCTTTCCTCCTAGTAAAAACCAATGTCTTTACTCTCGTAACGAAAAGATGCAAGCACCTATTCATTGGGTTGGAACCCAAAGCTACAGATGATTTATTAGGTATCTCAGAGAAAAAGAAGCCCCACAAACAGTCAATAGCAATATTTGCAATTTATTGTCAGTTTTGATCTCCTCCTTTTCTTGGGGTTCATTAAATATGATCAGAGTTCAATTTATTCAAATGTTCTTAGAGCTTTAGGGTCAAACTACCAGTTGGTAAGAAAATAGCTTTGCTGGAGGAAGCTCAGCTATGACCTTGCTAATCGAACCGGAAAAAAGGGACTATCCAAGTCAATAGTAAGAGACATGGGGTAAATTTAACCTGGTACATAGCATCTTCCATCTCCAAACACATCGCTTCAAATTTCTGGTATATATCTCCAACCCATGATATACCTTTCAAATCCATCGCATAACACGTTGACAGCTTTCAAGGATTCAATGAATATAATGCTGCAAGATGATATAGCTTTCAACTGCAGAATTCAACAAGATGCTGCCCTATTAGAACTTTGTATGAACTGCATAAATTATAAAATTCTGTTGAGCTGGATTATTCACCAACTTCATCAATAAAAATAATAATGCACGTCAACCCCTATGGAATCACCCCGCTAATGTAAAATTAATGCCCAACATAAACGAGATACAAATCAATATCATTCTCCATAACAAAGTTTACACCTTGCACTCATAGATGATAGAGCAAACTTCTAGTATCAGCAAAATTAATTCCCGGTGTGAGCTTGCTAGCATTGGCGGTCCTAAGCCCAGATAAAGGAGGAACTCTAAGGTAGGTCAATAGCAATCGTAGAACTAATCAACTTATGATGAATCCTCAAAATACAGAATATTGAACTTAAATGGACAACGAGGATCTATATAGCCAGCCCTAACTTGCTTGGGTAGTTGTTCTATTTCTAGACAATTACATTTACCATCTACTTGAATTTTAACAGTACAATAGAAATTCTTTCAACCAAAACCTGAAACTAAATCAAATGCTTTAAATTAGCGTACAAATAGCACAAGCTTCATCTACTTGTAACATTGTTTTATTTCTGTGGTGATGGAGACATGATAAGCATTCTTATAGTAGGATGATCCCAACTACTACCATCTTTATAGACATCGAACTAATCAAACAGAAGTACACAAATAAGGTTGAAAGCTTCAACCTTTAACAAAAAAAAGTCATATGCTCACCAGTTACCCCTCCCCAGTATCCAACAATCAGAATCTTTCAGCCATCATTTGACAAGTCCATTAGAAAAATAGATTATTTAGACAATTGCATAGAAGACAAGGGTGGAACTATTTATATGAGATCATGATGGCAGCAAAGTGCATCCTAGGGGTTCCTTAATAGAGTACCTTTCTAATGACTTCGCCGTACAAAATTCAGAACTTCTTAAAAGACTTGGATAGGTATAACTTTTTTGTAACATCTATTTCATGTATTTAGATGAACTTTTGGTCTACACATGGACAGGATGGAATATATGCAGCTATAAAGATTCCAAAGCCCTTTTGGTCAGCAAAAGTCAAACAAAGGATTTTAAGAGCTTCCTTATTACCCAAACTAAAACTCATACCAAATTTCCAACAAAAGCATTCCAAAACCATGATATAATTCATCAAATACACAACAGAAAGCAAGCTACTTTACCTTCATACCTAAATCCCTATAATTTCACATACAGAAGATATCTCTATACATCCTATCAAAAAAAAGTTCAAAAACACACAAGGTGCTTTCTTCCCATATGTTTTAGCCTTGGCGGGGTATCCAGTGAAACTAGTCTAGTCGAGGCACGCACAAGCTAACCCAGACACCACCATTATCAAACAAAAAGCACAAAACCCACCACCAAACCTCTATGTACACAATAAACCCATAAATTATTCAAAAAAACAAGTAAAAATCATCAGCATCATGATCAAGAAGCAAACCCCACAAAAGTAAACACAGCTATTTAGGGAAAAAATTTATCTTTTGCCCTAGGTAAACATTAAAAATCATAACCACCATGATCAAGAAACAATACCCACAAAGGAAAAAAACAATTATATACAATACATATACCTCAATCATACTATATCACTACCAATCAATTACAAGATTCAATCTTTTAACTACTAGAGATGAAGCAGAACAACTTACAGTACAAAAAAAGAATACCCAGAAGCAAAAATTGCAAGTCACGGGTAAATTTTTATCAGCAGAATTCCAAAATTACAACTTTTAATTGCAAACAAAAAGCACAGCATAAAGTAAGATAAAGAGAAACAGAGAGTTTTGGTGAATTTTGTTTGAGTTGGAAAACGAAAAACGTAAAGAGAGAGTTCACCTGGTTTTTTGGGTGTGTGGGTCTTCGACACGTGTCCTGAAAACTCTGCCTTATTCATTCCTTCGTGTAATAATATATTTGCAAGAAATGGAAGTAAAATATTTTCTATTTTAATGATGAAAGATAATAAAACAAGAAAAAGAAAAAACTAGTTTTTGCTAATTAAGGAAAAAAAGTAAAATTATTGTATTGCTATTTAATAAAATTTAATATGGTCAAATACCTAGTAAGTTTTCCTTTATTTTATATATTAACTAAATTGTTGAATTTTTCTTATTCAAAGTTTAGGATTTTTAAATCTGTTTTTATATATATTTATCTTTTCATTTATTGAAAATTTTATCTTTTTAGAAGATAAATCACATTACTTATAAATTTATACAGTATATATGATTTCACATAGGATAACAATTAAAAGTATAATTTAAATTATGTTTTTGAATGTTTTTTAAAATATTTGTATATTGTTCTTACAAATTCAGTTAATATATAATTAAAAGAATATAGAAAAGTATATTATCATATTAGTATTCGGTGAATATTTCATCTCTCATATTCTTTAAAAAATATATATATAGATATAAAATTGTGAGTCTTTTTCTTTTTTTGACGAATACTATGCATAATAGGCACACCAAACTAAAAATTCGAAATGACTTTTTTTTTTAGAATACTCTCAAAAACAAATCCAGTTGAGACGGGGTGAGGCTCGTAGCTCAAAGTAGCATTAACTTGTTTCGTTGCAATCATTCCGATCAAATTTTTTTCTAAACCATTATAAATTTGTGATCAATTTTATATTTAAAAAATATATAGTAGGGAAAATAATTGTTTGCATCCTTTTGTTATGGTCTTATTATGATTTTAATCTATGTGATATTCGACTTTTCCTATTTAACCTTTAATTAAGCAAAGAGAATTATTTCAGTCCTTTTACTAACGACAATTAAAAATATAAACAGATTAGACATTACTGTTAGGGGCATTTACATCACTATAATATTATTACATTATTTAAAAATACTGCTAATAAATATTTTTATCTTTTCTTTTCTTTGACTGTCTAGAATATCATAACTCACCTGACAAAAGAAACTATTTTCTCTCTCCATCGGAACTCACAAGCTTCATTTCCACCTTCTCCTTTAATGAAGTGTTTTTCTCACTCCGTCTCTTTTCTTTATCTTTTGGTTTTCTCTTCTTCTAATCAATGAGACTCAATCAAATTTTATGAAATTAAAAGAGGAAATTCATGACGGAGCTCATTTCCGGATGATTTTTGCTAAATTTGAATCTTCACCACTTTTCAAGTTTGAGATAGGGCACTACGGTACTCTTTTTGTTTCTCTTAGTTCTTGATTTTTAACCTACCCTGTGAAGACATTTTGATTTCTGATTTGGTATATTTATTTGATTTTTCTATCAGGCTTTCAAATCAGTGTTTTTCTGATTTGCATTTTTGAAGCTTTGTCTTTCACAGTAGCTCAAGTTTAGTAGATGATGGGTTTCGCTGTGAAAAAATGTGTTTGTGAATTTTTTTTTGCTTTACTTAAAATTCATATTTATTCCTCTCAATAATCGCTACTACTCTCCCTTACTTCTGAAACCTATATGCTATAAAATATTGAATTATAAATTTCGAGAAGTGATAAAAAAATTGAGCTTTGAAATATCAAAATAGAGTTCTACTTAGAATTTTGTCAAGTTTATACTAGGTAATACTATTTCTATTATACTAGTTTCTATAATTTAAGAAAAATGTTACTTCATAATTTTTGAGGTTTGGAGCTTAAGCTCACCTTGAATGAGCTTTTCACAAGACTGTTGGATTGTTGTCATTATATCATGGTTAATTAACACCAATGAGTCATGAAGATTAAATAAATGTTTGTATAAGACTTTGAATTTAATCCAAAAACCTGGGTCGACAAAACTAATTCCTTGATGGAATAGTGAAATTCATAATGAAACTTCAAACTTGATTTTCCGAACATCGTAACATTTTACATATTCTTATTGCATTTTTAAAGTAGAAAAAATGTATTCTTCCACTTGAAGATTATCATTCGTTGATATCTCTTTTTATACTTATTTGTTATAGGCATATTTTCAGTATATTATCTATTTGCAAATATTGTTGTCTGCAACTGAAGTGTTGTGTCTTCTTGAAACAGAAAGGTAGATAAGCTCGACGAATCAGATCCTTCACTCCCTACAAACTCGATTATTGAAGATCTCGAAGGTACAGAGAAATGTTTGGCATGTTATTTGCTTGAGATTGAAGTTAAATTGCTTCGATACGTGCTAACATGTATCTTTGTTTTTTACTTAATTTCACTAAATTTGCTTAGTGGTGATATTTTATTAATATATATAAAAGGTTCATCACAAAATACAAAACAACAACTAAGCAAATACAAAATAAAGTTGGACAACAGATCCCACACAACTAATACTCATTTCCTCTTCATCATCTTTTTTAGTGGCGTTCCGGCGAGCCATGAATTCCGTGCAATAACTGTAATGTCCATCTCAATGCAACTGCAGATGACTTTCGCGTTCTGATCATCAATGGTTGCTTCACAATTGGCTCTGCTCAACGGCTTGGGATCTTTGAGGTAAGCAGACTAGCTATGTGCTTGCTCTTCCTAGATCTGAAAGTATCTTGAGGGATTCTTCCTCTTGTTTAGTCATTTTGTCTAATATTTGCTTATTGTTAAATTGGATTCTCCTATAATAGCTCATGTCAATCTACTCTGTATGTTGCTATTGTGTGTTTTCCTTGACTAAGTAGCATTTTGTAGCCTTTAGTTGACCCCATTAAATTGACCCTACAGCTCTCACCGGAGTCATGGTTTACAACAACACGGAGTAATTCTCCAAGCTACATAATAGACTAAGTTGTTCAAGATTTCCACTTAGTAGCTGCATTTTAAAGTAGAAAACTTATGACCGCAGGGTTCCAAATTATCTTCATCTTCTGCTAATGACCTTTTGGTTACAATATATATGTTGTTCCTCAAGTATTGATAAATTTTCAATAGGATTAGCCACGGTTAATACCACACATTGTAAGGCTATCAATACTTGGGTTACAACATCAAAATTGCACACCATTAGGCCCTTCATTCCTTGCATAAATGATCCTTAGACATGGAACTTGATGTTTGTCCATGTTGATGATTTTTCTCCCTTTAATAGAAAAGGAACAAAATTTGGATGTACCTGCAAAATCAAAAGCTATGTTAGATAAATAATATGTCAGACTGTTGCCTTCCTTGTATTCGTGTTATATTATCACATTGAAACTCTTCTTCAATCTTCTAATTTTGTCCACTTCACATATAATACATCAAGGTGTCTCCAAATTTCATCTACAACATTTTTCGATCAGTAATGAATATGTTTCCAACATAAAAGGATGGATCTCTTATTCTACACAGTTGTTCAATCCTTTCTAGATTGCCCTAGCTTAACCTGGTGGGATTTTTTAGTTAGATCTCAAATTCAATTATAAAGATATTTATCATTATCATAGTAATTGACTTCGTTAGTCAGAAATGTGTCTTAAAGTCACCATTTCATTTTTATTTGTGGAACTCTTCCTTGAACTGGAAATCAAATCATATAAAAGCATTACAAAAAAAAAGGATGGATTAGTTAAAGTTAAGATCAAGAAGAATAAAAGGTAATTTTGAAGTTGCATTGAGTTTTAAAAGGAAAAACACAATCATTTACATATCGCCAGAACATAAACAACTTTGAAGTCATAAAGAAGAACTAAATCTAAATTCATGTCCGTAATGTCATTGATTTTCTGTAACATCTTACTTAAGAGACAATTTTCTTTTGAGCTTGCGGATCACTTTTTACTCTCTTGTTAGTTTGAGAAAACGCCTTTTGTAATCTTGACACTAGGATGTACTGCTTTTTCATTTTCTTGATGATGAGTGGTCTTGTACCTTCTCCGGAATGCTCACCAATTTCTTCTGATATGAATGCAGAACTCCTCAATTGTTCTTGAGGTACCCTTGTCTGATAAAGTTGATCGATCTACAATATACAAATACAAATAAATAAGCCAACTAATAAGGTTAAATACAATATAACATAAGTAGACAACAAAAAAAATAATTAAAGTTTGTTCTGTCACAGATGAGGAACTGAATTGCCTTGATGCCACATTTTCAATAATAGTGCTTAAAACCTGCATTAGAATCACGTTTTAGTACTATTATTGTTGATAAGTAGAACCAATTTATGTGATTACTTACTTCTGTTGCATTACTAGGTGCCGAAGATCCTTCCTTTTCGACTTGCTGATGAATTTGTTGATGTAAAGCTTCAAATTAGTTTCTTCCCATTAGAACAGGGCATTTTCTACTATTATGTCCTAAGTTTACACATGATCCACTCTTTTTTTTTGCCTTTTCTTGAAGCTTAAACAAGGTAGGCTTTCTAGAATCTGATTCTTTTTGCGTTGTCTCATCAATTCCTCTCTTCCTCAGTTTTTTGGGTCTACCTGATTGTGCCTTATATATGGGGGGTAATGGTGGTTCTATCCATGTCTTAGGTCATTGATCAAAGCTGACAATTGGCAATATGGATGTGTTATAACTCTTCATGTACTGTTCAACTGTATAACATTCATGAACATACATTTCAGGCTCATCTTTTTTAACACATATAGCTGCAATAACATGACTATAAGGTATTCCTGTTAATTTCCATCTCATACAAGAACATATTTTCTCCTTAAGATCAACAGAGAATAGTCTACGATGAATGTCCTAAATTTGATAGTGAAATTGATCAGATTTAGTGGCAATACATTCAGCAGTTTTAACCTTATTTTTCTCTAACTTTAATATGATCTTTGGACAAATTCTCTGACAATACTTCATCATTTTATCTCTGTTCTTTTGAAGTCTGGACATCATGTAGATCCTAATTGATTCAATCTTTGTCCAAATATGCTTGTCTCTTACATGTAGAAGTACACTATTGAGTGACTCACACAGATTATTTAATAACACATCACACTTTGAAAATGAAGAGAAAAAAGCCCATGACCAGTGAATAGGGGGCTTATTAGTGAACCATTCAGGGGCTTTTTGAATCTAATTTTCCCATTTCTTCCATATGCTTAAAGAATTCAGCTTCTGTAGTTGCCTTGGCAGCTTTCCATAGGACATCTTTCAACGTTTGTCCTCCGAAACCTTCAGTCTTGAAATTGTTGTGCATATGTCTAACACAAAATCTGTGTGCAACATGTGGCATTGTATCATCAAATGTTGGAATTAAACGTTTTTGCTTATCAGAAATGAAAGTCCAAGCGAAAGGATTTTGTGAAATGCCTAGATCCTCGTCAAGAAGTGTAAGAAACCAACTCCATGTGTTCTTCAGTTCACCTTCCACTATTGCGAATGCAATAGGATACATATTGTCGTTTCCATAAATGCCTACTGCTATCAATAGTTGTCCCCCATGTTGGTTCCCTTTCAAATGACATCTATCTATTCCTATTATGTCCGACTAAAAAACCATGTTTATAAGCTGCAAAACACACGTAGAGTCTTAAAAATCTCTTTCTACCATTGTCCATTGTTTTGAATTTTCTTCCAACTTTAAAATACATGTACTCCCTGGATTACTCTTCTCAGCTCAGTACAATAATCCCACAACATCTCAAATTGCTCTTCTTTAGTGATCTAATGCCTTCCTCTTTGCCATATAAGGTTGATTTAGTGAAATAGTACAATTATGAGATCTCATCACATGAGCTTGAAATTCTTTCACACCCCAATTTGGATTAATTCTAAACTCTTTCACATACTTCTTAGCTAAAAATTTAGAGTCAATAGTCTTGTTATCTCTTTGATTGCCACAGGAATGGTTAGGACCTATTGTTTTGATCATGAAAGACTCATCTTGATTAGCCTTTGATGCGAATATGAATCATTTGCAGCTTGACACCTTACAAGTTGCCCTAGACGTTGTACTTTCATTTTAAAAACTGATATCCTTTTTTTTGGATCACAACATGCACCTCAACTGCTCATTTGAATTCTTTGCTATTACTGAAAATCATATGAAGTGCAAACTTAAATTTTGGATCCTCCAAATCCCTAGTTGGATTGAAAACAATGGATCTTTTACGATTTTCATCATCAGAATCTCCATGTAAGCTCATCAATTCCTCATCTGATGTAGCGAAGTCATCTTCTTGAGTGTCACTGGATAACATAGCCAACATATTTGAGGTAACTCCATGCTCAACATTCTTTCCTTTGGCTTGATTATCGCTACTTTTTCCAGTAACACCAACCCACTCAACGGTAGAGTTGATGGATTTATCAAAATTCATGTCAACTTCTTCGAAGAAATAATTAGAATCATGAAATGACTAACATTTTTCTGTTGCCGAATCACTCTCATTGTTTTTCTCGATTACATCCATATCTACCAAGCCTTCTTCATCATGTAGTACTGGGACACCCTCATAATCAACCACGCCATAGTTCCATTGATCCTCATTTATGTGCTCGACAAATATCTTCACCTCTTTATTCTCAGTAATTTCATAAAAAAAGTTATATATATCTAAATCAGTTGATAAAAGTCTTATACATGTCTCAGAATAAGGCCCAAACTTAAACCAAAATTTCACTTTTCTATCATTGACTTTCAAAATTTTCATACACTACCTCATCTAAATGATAGAATTTTCTTCTCCTTTGCAATAGTCATAATAAACTATTTGTCCACTAACATAGTCCATTTCAAACACCCATCGACCCTTATAATGTAGTTTAATGGTGTACATATCTAGATCTCCACCTTCATCTGCCGTGAGAGAAACAAAAGTAGATGATATTAGGATTGTTATATTAAATAGAAACAACAAAAAATATGAATTATTATACAAATACAAACTAGTTTTGAATATGAATTATATTGCTTTCAGTGAACCAACAAAAAATATGAATTATCATACAAATGCAAATTAGTTCTGAATTTGAATTATGTTGCTTTCAGTTGTTGAAGAATTGAGTTATATGTAAGAGATTTTAGGACTATCCAGTTTAATTGTCTGCACATCCCCGAGGCTTCACTTTTATTTATTGTTAAAAAAAATGCTTATGTCATTTTAAAGTAGACCCAAGATGAGAATATATCTATTTGTAATTAAAATATTTACTAAGTCTCCATAATATTGAATTACATGCATTGGTTTTAATGCAACTTTAATATTTTCTAAATATCAATACAATTCCATGATACACACACGGATACACATTATTTTAAATGATGCACCAAATTATATAGTTAGTATTGATGTCTTAATTCTTATATAATCAAAGGTTTTGAATTTTTTTTCATAGTGCGGTATTAAAAATTTAGTCTAATTAAATTCAATATAGTATCACATATCAGCGTGAATTATAGTCCATTCTTGTAATACAATTTCATTATCGAAAAGATTGATATTTTCCTCTTCAGCAGGTATAATGAACTGCTTATGTGCCCTAGAAGGAGTTGACAAGTAAAGAAAAACTGTCCTAGAAGAAGTTGACAAGTACAGAGAAATTATCCATCCACCAACAAACACAAAAGTTACTCATCCATGAAATAGACGATTAATCTGCATATCAATAAGAGACGCAGGGCTGGAATATTGTTACAAGTGGAGAAGAATTCTATGAAAGATTGTAAATATATTCGTATATTTAGTTTTTTTTAATTTTATGAAAGTGTTCTTTATTGTAATATCGCAATTGCCCCTAACATAACAGATCTGTTTATATTTTTAACTGTCGTTAGTAAAAGTACTGAAATAATTTTATTTGCTTATTAAAAATTAAATGAAAAAAATTGAATATTACAAGGACTAAAATCATAATAAGACAATAACACAGGGCAAAAACAATTATTTTCCCTATATAGTATGTTAAACAACTAAACGACCCCTAAAACGTGAGGGGCATTAAGAATCACAGTTTCATGTCGCCACTTCTCCATTCGGATATGCTGCATATCGTTACCCTAGCAATACTGATCCAAACATAAAAACGTGACCCTCATTTCCACTTTCTCTCTCTACACTTTTCACAGTCATCGGCGGCACCTCAACAGAGCAACAATGGCGACACCAGCGACTACTTCTTTCTCCATTTCCACCTCCTCTTCCTCGGCCGTTTCTTCCTCAAGCAAATCCTTGAAGCCTGCTCTTTCCAGTAACTTAGCGTTCCTTTCTACTTCATCTCTGTCGCTTAAGGCTCTCAGAGCTAAATCTCACTCCTACAATGTGTCTAGCTCCGGCGGACCACTTAATGTTCGTATGGTTGCTGCTCCTGCTGCTGTAAAGGCACCGATGTCTCTCGATTTTGAAACGTCTGTTTTTAAGAAGGAGAAAGTTACCCTTTCTGGACACGACGAGGTGAATCTCTTCCCTTCTCTACGTCTATTTCACTTATTAACTCTGTTTTAGAAAGAATGATGTAGTTAGAGTATGGTGACATCTAATTTTCGGTGTAAGATTAGATGTTATATTTATATATACTTGAAAACTCGTTAAGTATGACAGTTTTTCTAGTTTCATTCTATACACTTTTAATCATCATAGTTGACTAACATTTTATAATGAATTCATATTGATATGCAAAAAAATTGCAATTTTATAGTACTTCTAGTATAGTTCTTGTTAAAATATCGAATTAATGTTGTTTAATTTAACTTTAAAAATTAGTCCAATTGATTTTCGAAAAGTCCAACGGGACAAATAGAAGTAGATAGAGGGAGTACTTGATAACTATTAGTTACGCGAGTTCCCTATCAGTACTATCACCAACTGTAAATCTAAACACACCTCAACTATCAATTAATTGTTCCATTTTCTAAGCTAAAATATCAACACAGGAGAAGGAAAAAATGACAATTGAGGGGTGTTTTGATATATAGTTGGTAAGAAACTAGCATCCTAATAGTTCAGGCATGAAATTTGGAAAATCAAAATACTTTAGGTGTGTTTTTGATATTTCGCTCTTTCTTTTTATAAAACTTAAGAAAGAGTGTAATTTGTTTTCAATTTGATTCTGAGTAGCTGGACATCTATTTGTAAATGTAAATAATTTCTTATTGTGTTGTGGAATAATATGTAAGGAGGTTTGAACAAATTGTACTTTTTTCCCAAAAACCTTTTAGGATAAGGAATAATTTGTACAAAAAGGAAATGTGTTTTTGGATAGTCAGAGTTGTTCATTAAAAAGATTTCTGAGTTTTTAGTGTAAAGTCACTTTTCAAAAAGATACTGTGTTTTTTTTCTCAAAAAAGAATTAGCAAAAACTTCAAACAACACCTTTAAGCAGTAGACATTTAGAAAACTCAGTAGAAGTACCATAAAACACAATTTTTGGACGGAGAGAGTAATGGTATTGTCTTTCTTGTTTGGTGTATCAGTGCTGAAAATGTTTATTTGTATATGTGAAAGTTCTCGGCTTTGATGTGTAATGTATATTGTTGGGATTGTGGTGTAGTACATTGTGAAAGGAGGGAGAGATTTGTTCAAGTTGTTGCCGGATGCATTCAAGGGAATCAAGCAGATTGGAGTCATTGGCTGGGGTTCTCAGGTGAAGTTTCTTTGTTTTTGGTTTTGGTTTTATTCAGTTAATTCAATTTTGATATCTGTATAATGTTCCATTCTGAGAGTTATTGGAATATAAAGTTAATGCAAAGAGGAAGTTTGTTGTTTGAGCTCAATGAAGAGGGAATATTTCCATCTGAAACCAAGAGTTCAGTTAATCAATTTTTTTGAGAAGATATATCTTTTTTTGAAATTGAAAGGAGAAGAGAAGAAGGTATCTTTTTCTAGATTCTATAAGATAGAAGTCCTCTGTTTTACTATTTTTGCTGGAAAGCTACATCCTTTTGGATGTACCTGATGAAAGCAGCTTGAAACTACTCTTTTCGTTGACTTTTCTAAAACCATATATGTTCTCGTCGAGTATTTTCTCTTCGTACTGATTCTAGCATAGTTGCTGATAAAGTTTCTCTATTGTAGTTTTTCTCGAGAAGATGCATCTTCCTCCATTCAAAGTTTGTTTTTTCCCATACTCTACTTCTGTTAATAATTGGTTACGTTGTTATTTTTTCATCATTAACACAGAAGGTATTATCAAAATATATCTGAATACTGTTTTAAAGTGATCTCATGCAAATATAGTAATATTCAACATTGAATTATTTTGGTTAAAAATTGCACTTCTTTCCGTAAAAGTAAGATAAATGTTTTTCCTCTCTCCTGTTCAAGTTTCATTCCTTCTTTCATTCAAGTAGCTAAGCAATGCCCTTCTTTTTTGGTAGGGGCCAGCTCAAGCCCAGAACTTGAGGGATTCTCTTGCAGAAGCAAAATCTGATATAGTCGTTAAGGTAATATTTCATTTCTTCTTTATTAGAGATTGAAGCTGGAGTTTATGTGGTTTGCATACAAGATTAAATTCTTAGTATTGCAACTTATGAGGTATGAATGTTGGTCATGTAGATTGGTTTGAGAAAGGGTTCTCGCTCCTTTGCTGAGGCTCGTGCAGCTGGGTTTACTGAAGAAAATGGTACCTTGGGAGACTTGTATGAAACTATCTCCGGTAGCGATCTAGTGTTGCTTTTGATTTCTGATGCAGCTCAGGTAGGCACATTGTGTTAGCCTCATGTTCTTTTCACGACAACTTGGTAATACATTTAGTGAAGGCTGCCCTTGACCTTATAGTTCAATGTTTTGCCTGGAATGCTAGATATCTTGTTTCTTGCTTCTACTCTTCCCAAGAATGACAAAAACTTAGTTTTGCTAAGTCATAAGATATAGCTTTGTGCTTTCTGCTCCCACCAGTGGTGATTAGATGTGATATTGTTGTTTAATTTGGGACTATGGAAAGCCCACTAGGTATATTTCCACTAAACTTTAGGGTTTCTCTGGTGAGGTTTTGAACATCCTAAATCCAACTCATTTTATTTTGGTTAGCGGAAACATAGATTATTACCAGAATCACGTCTTCCACATAATTCAGTGGAGTATTTAACTTGGCAACATGTATGACCTGAAATTTTTCAAAAATTTACCTAAGGATGGAAATGTCAAACCAAGCCACACACTCACATTATACATCAAGAAAATGGTAATATTGATAGCTTGTCAGACAGTGTATTCCTTCACCGGGTGTGCAGGTAGTGCCCGTTGCTGCACCACTCCTTTGTTCTGAATTTCCTGATGTATTTGCAGGCTGACAACTATGAAGAAGTGTTTTCTCACATGAAACCGAATAGCATACTTGGTCTTTCGCATGGATTTCTTCTCGGCCATTTGCAGTCATTGGACCTTGACTTTCCGAAGAACATCAGTGTGATTGCTGTATGTCCCAAGGGAATGGGCCCGTCTGTCCGGAGATTATATGTACAAGGGAAAGAAATCAATGGTGCTGGAATCAATGCAAGTTTTGCGGTTCACCAGGTCTCCTGCAGTCTTTTATAATTCTCCCTCATCTATTTTCTTTCAAACTCTTTGTTTTTATGTTTTATGAGATGTAACATCATTCACTATACAGGATATAGATGGAAGAGCCACTGACGTTGCTCTTGGTTGGTCAGTTGCCCTTGGTTCCCCCTTTACATTTGCAACCACCCTGGAACAGGAATACAGAAGCGACATATTTGGCGAGCGAGGTTAGCATGTTTCCAAAGTCTGTTTTTTCACTTACTAAATCAGTATGGTTGAGGTCCATTGGTCTTCTTGTTAGGTATATTACTTGGTGCTGTCCATGGCATTGTCGAGTCGTTGTTCAGAAGGTACACGGAAAATGGAATGAGTGAAGAGCTTGCATACAAGAATACTGTTGAGTGCATAACCGGAAACATTTCGAGGACAATATCAACAAAGGTAAGAATTAAATTCTCAGTCTTATGATTTGGTCTATTATTATGTTTAACAAGATACTTATATAACTTCTCAAATTGTTCTTGAAACTATTCTACATGTTTATTAGGGTATGTTATCTCTATACAATTCATTGGATGCGGAAGGCAAGAAGGTGTTCGCGACTGCATATAGTGCTTCATATTACCCTTGCATGGAGATCTTGTATGAGTGCTATGAGGATGTTGCAACAGGTAGTGAGATCAGGAGTGTTGTCTTGGCAGGTCGCCGCTTTTCTGTAAGTTGATTCTTTATCATTAAGTTTCCTAACAATTGGTTTCTCTTTTCCTCTCTTTCACTCTCGCACCCCCTCCATTGGAGGCACATTAATTTTTTACTTCCATGATGGAAACTAGATAATACCGCCTGTATAATTTTTGGCTTCTTCCCCAAAATGAAATCCTTAATTTCCTTTTCTGTGTTATTTCTTTTTCGTTGACTTTGATGTCATTTTCTGGACTGGTCACCTCTGGACCTGGCCCATTGTTTTTTGTATATGCGGATTTTTTTACCATTTATAAAATGGGTCCTAATCCTAGTTTTAATTTTATTTTTTTTAAAAAAAGATTATATCGCCTGTACTACTTAACTTGTGGTGCTTTTCCCCTATATCTATTTTGATCACTTGAAGAAATTGTGTATCCTCCTCGTGGAACCTAATATTACAAGGGCTTCTTCAGCATTATGGAAAAGTATAATACCAATTATCAGATGAAGATATTAACCTTCTTTTTTTGTACATACAGGAGAAAGAAGGGTTACCAGTTTTCCCGATGGGCAAAATAGACCAGACAAGGATGTGGAAAGTTGGTGAGCGTGTTCGTGCAACACGTCCATCTGGTGATCTGGGTCCTCTCTATCCTTTCACTGCTGGTGTCTATGTCGCATTGATGATGGCTCAGGTCTTTTTTTATTCAATCTGTATGGTTGGTTTTATTATAATGTTTGAATCGTAAAAGGAGGGCCTGGCAGCGCGTATCTTGAGCTGCTGCTGACTTAGATCTCTTCAAAATCCTTCTCTTCTTATATGCTCTTTCTCTTTCTAGCTACAAGCACTTTTTACCTATCTCCCCACTACTTGACAAGGTTTAGATCAACTTGATGAACAACAACAACAACAACAACAACCCCCCCCCTTCTCTTCCCCCCAGCTCTCTTTTGTTTATTTTCATTATTGTTTTTGTTTAAAAGAAGTAAGTACACAAAGAAGCCAAGAGGATTCAACATCTACTGTATATACGTCAAAAAATAATTTTAACCTCAGATATACAATGTAATATTTAGCCGAATCCCCTTGTCCTGCTGATTTCCTTTTTGCTTCTGTACCTGAATTTGATGGTATATGGATGCTCAAAACATATGGTGTTAGCTTAGTGTGAGAGCATCTATGTCTTTGCTTGTTTATAACACTTTGTTCTTTGGTAAATGTTAACAGATTGAGGTTCTGAGGAAGAAAGGCCACTCTTACTCAGAGATCATAAATGAAAGTGTCATCGAGTCTGTTGATTCCCTGAATCCTTTCATGCATGCACGTGGAGTGTCATTCATGGTTGACAATTGCTCTACAACAGCGCGTTTGGGATCTAGGAAGTGGGCTCCTCGATTTGATTACAATCTCACCCAGCAAGCACTGGTGGCAGTTGACAATAACCTGCCAATCAATATGGCTCTTATGACCGATTTCGTATGTGATCCTGTCCATGAAGCTATTGAAGTTTGTGCCCGATTGAGACCTACAGTCGACATTTCAGTTCCTGCAGACGCTGACTTTGTCCGTCCCGAGCTCAGACAAACTGTCAACTAAGGTTCTTTGTTCGGTCACTTCTATTGAGAATGAGTAAGGCATTAGGCAGGGCCATGTTTAGTCTGATCGAGCATTTTCGAAAGTAGAGATCATTTCTGTATGCTGTGTTTTTTGGAGTGCAAGGAGATCTACTTAATAACATATTTCTGTTGGTAAAATATTTAAAAAAAAAAAAAACCTTTTTCTGTTATTATTTATTAAACTACGTGACCTCTGTACTTTGGAAATTTATGTATTTTTGCAGATTAGTTAACTAAATAAAACTCAGTTTGAAGTCTCTATTTACCCAATGGTATTAATATGTTTTCTCAATCAAAAGGTTGAAATTAGTTGTATGAATGAACAGTGTTGAGAACGTAAATTTTATTTAGAGCCTGTTTGGCCAACCAGTCGGGAGGTCAAAAACATTCTCTTCTTCATGAAAAAGTTTTTTATTTTTAGAAAGTTGAAGTGTTTGCTATGACCTATATTGAAACTATGATTGCGTAAAGCCCCGCAGCAGCAACGGAATCGGAGATCAATAAAATATAGTATAAAGTTTATCTCAAACTTAATTATAAGATATTTCACATTATCTCATCAAACTTGAATTATTTTATCCGACCTTTTCGCTGAGATAAACTAGTCCAAGAATTACGATCCGAGTATTTTTGTAGACATGTATTTTTTCTAGGTTGGAGTGTAATATATTTCTTAATTTTTTTTTTTTTTTTTTTTTTTTTGCGTAATTTTCATTGAATTTTAACGTGTTTTTGCTTAACTACAATGGCGGGAAATTGGATACCAAAATGCTTTTAACGTGTTTAATCCCAGTCAGTATAAATATCCCCGATGAGTTCAATATTTCAAAATTCACACCACTGAAAAACAGAGTCGAGATCACTAGGAGAAACAGAGATAGAGAAGATGCAAGTGGTGGAAAGTAGATTCAGAATGAAAAAGAAATCACAGAAGATGACCTTAGAGAAGTACGTCGATTTCATTGACAGCAAAAAGCAATTCGATCTCACTATCCCTAATCTCAATGAGGTATCTCTGCTTCTCTCTGAATCTGCGAACTGTACATGTAGATATTTATCTACTGTAATTTGTTTAGTGTGGTTTCAGTTGCTTGACTAATCGTAATTCACGGATAATAACCATGGAGATCTGCTTGTTTTGACGTATTTCAGTACTGTTTTGGTGTTTATCCGTATTTTTCTTACTTGGAAGTGTTTTATGGTATGAAATCGGAGATCAATGATGTGAACGTTTGAACTTAGAGATTCTTATTATTTGTAATCATTTTGATGTTTTAATTGTATGCTTAGCTCGACTTTTACCAAATCAACTTCAAGAGATGTGTTCGAAACAGAATTGGAATAAAATTTCTGTTTTATATGCCGTGAGAATTATCCTTTCTCTATGTAATTAACACGCAATTCGATTTCACTGTTGCTGATCTCAGTGAGGTATCTCTCCTTCTCAATGAGTCGCTGGAGATCTGCTGGTTTTGATGTATTTCAGTACTACTTCGATGATTATCCATATTTCTTACTCGGAGGTGTTTTTTTGGGTACAAATTGGAGATTAATGATGTGACTCTGAGAAATTAGAGATTCTTAGTATTTGTGTTCATTTTGATGTTTGTATAGTCAATTTCCTGATATGTGTTGCTCGAATTTTTAACCATATCAAGGCGAAGAGATGAGTTCGGAACAGAATTGGAATTCAATCTCTGTTTCAGTGTAGCTATATGATTTGAAGTTGCAACTTAAATCTAGTAACCTTAGAGAATAACCTCAATTTCAGTGATTAACAAGCACCTCGATTTCGCTAGTGCTTATCTTAATGAGTTACCTCTCATTCTCTCTGAATCTTCGAATATGTAGAGATTACTCCCCAGTATTCTATAATCAGTATCGCGTTGGTGTTTATCCGTATTGCTTACTCGGAGGTGCTTCTCCTAATTGTTTTTCCGGCATGAAAACGAAGATTAATGATTCAACTGAGTGAAATTATTCAAGAGATGAGTTCGGAACAGAATAGGAAATCAATTCTGTGTTATGTGCCGTGAGAATAATCCTCTCTTTATGTGTCAATGATTTTTGCAGATCATCAGCATTCACGGGTTCAAGAAAAGCAAGCGTCAAAAGGTCAAATTCATACTACGCAATTTTTCAATCTTGTTGATTAAATATTGATTTCTTCAATCTGCTAAAATATACAGAAAGTCCTGGCCGATGCTGTGAACACAATAGAGCTGATGGACCTGCAACGCTCCACATTGCGAGAGGAGATCTCATCAGAAGCGTTTGTTACTCTCGATGAAGCAATCAAAGACCTCACTCATCTCAATTGGCAAGAGTGTTGCGTCACCTCTCTGCAGACCATTTGTTTCTCTAATGGAGTTAATGGCTCAGACCACTGCCAGGCGAAGACTAATGCTACAGCTTCTTCAATCCCAAATATCCCACCACCATCGAAGAAACCAAAGGTTCGATCAGTTAAGTCTTGTTACTTGGAATGAGAAAAAAAAATTAAGAAGAATATGTATCTGGCTTTCGTCATGGCATATGTTTACCAGTATTGAAAATGAAACAAGTCTAAATAGAACAAAATGGTAATAACTGAACTTGACTAGCTTGTTTTGATGCACTGTTTGATTGATAATCTGTCATGGTTGATCCAAATTGTGGTACAATCTATGCGAAAAAAGATATTGATTTTGAGCCTGAAGTGAACCTTTTCCTTGATTATTTCACAGTAATGTTTAAAATTATGATTTGATTGCATTCATGTTCTTTTCTTTAGCTGTGTAGTCATCTGACATAAACCTAGAGCAAGCAAACCAATCATTTCAAGACTGAAAAACTAGCTATACGCGGGAAAAAAAAAAAAACGGGGATGCAAATCAAATGATATGCATTCATCAATTAATGTGAAAACAATTTTCAGCAAGACAGATCCAATAAACAAGTATCTATTCATTTGTTGGTGCCTTACAATTATCTATTAGCACTTGACAAACAATCCACCAGATGTTTCACCAGCCTCCTTTAATCAAATACACATGGTACATTTTACTCGTTTGGATCATCACTGCAAAAGCATACCAAAAAGATGAGGTTTAGAATGAATAGGGGAGCTTTATTAATATCAAAACAGAGACAAAGATGAATGAAGAACCCACCTCCGCATCCTCGCCTGCACCCACTTTGTTTGCAGCATCTCCCTTTGGAGCCTCTTCTATTCAGACCCAAAAAAGAAAGAGATTTTAACATGAATAATATGTAAAACAGAAAGTTGAAGTTTTCTCTTAATAGTGAAATAGGAAAATATTACATTCAATACAGTTGAATTATTGTAGTGTCATGAAGGATCTTTGTTTATAGACTTGTCAACTCAAACTATATGTGCTGCATTTTGATCATTAAACCTTTCTAAAGGCAACACTTCCTAACTGCAAATGCGCATTCAAATGAAGTGCTTGTGAAACTACCAGTGTCAGTTAAGGCCGCCTCAATTACAAGTAGAGGAGCAGCAGTCAGAATTATTCTGATGCCTAAAGAATATAACCTTAGTAAACATCCAATGTCCAATAAAACACTGTATGAACAAGGAAAGAAATCCTACAACTATTAATATCTCCTAAGCCTGATTCCTTCCTTCTCCAATCAAACAAAAAGGGATGTCTAAAACTTGTATTTTTGATGCCTAGTGTTCTAATTCCCCAAAATAATAGAGTAACAGTCCAGTGCATTCCACACTGAATGTCATCTAAAAGATTGCAGATGAACTAGTTCTTCTAAAGATCTCTCTCATCCAATTACGAGGAGCAAAGAGCAGGTAGGAAAGTTAATGAATCAGCTACGAGGATTATGTAAGCACCAAAGCAACCTTGAGATCAAAACTGGCACATACCTCCATCCTCTGGAATGTCAGATGTCCACAAGGTGAGATTGTCCCTCAGAAGCTGCAGAATTAAGGTACCATCTTTGTAGTTGTCCTCATTGAGGCTATCCAGCTCAGATATTGCTTCATCAAAAACCTGCTTAGCCAAATGGCAAGCCCTGAAGAAAACAGAGTATAATCAACTGAGATGAAGAACATGTATGGATAAACTACGATAAACACAAAACCGCACAAACCTTTCAGGGGAATTCATTATCTCATAGTAGAAAACAGAGAAATTTAAAGCCAAACCCAACCGAATGGGATGGGTGATTGGTAATTCAGCTTCTGCAGTAGTTGTAGCTGTCTGTACACAAAGTTTAGAATGACCATTAAGTGGAAGTAGATAGAAATACGATATGCATGTTAAGAAAACAAATACAAACACTATACTTAAACCGTGAAAGATAGGGGAACGGGAGAAAGGGACAAGTAAAGAGGCTCTACATGATATTTAAAATGTTATGAAGTAAAAATCTTGAAAATGCCATCAAATTCCATTTGGAAAAGCCTTTACGTCCAACAGCAATGTAAAAGGCTGCTTAGCAGAACATATACTAGCGCTCACTTTAGAAACAATCGAACCAAAAAAAATATAAGGATCATATACGACTGACAATATGTATTAGTGTCTTCATATTTAGCAGAAAACGAGATGATTATTGTCTACAGGTTTATAGCAATTGCATACCTGATATGCTTTTAAAGACAGATCAGAAACTTCTTTCTTGTCATCACCTGTTTTGAACTCTGCAAGATATCGATAATAATCCCCTTTCCTGCACCCAAAGATAAAGCAAACTGACAAAAATGAACAACCGATGAAGTTCATAACTTCCAGAAAAACAAACTCAATGTTTTCTTCGACTCAAAACAAACAATATACCAAGCCTCACATTTTGTAGTAAAACACAGTTGATTCACCAGCAGTACATGACGGAATCAGATGCTCATCAATCACAGTCATGATATTATTGCAAATGTCGGTGAGCTCTGACTCTACTTTTTGGCGGTACCCCTGGATCCTCTTCACATTCTGCTCATTTCCTCTAGCATCTTCCTTCTGCTCGATGGAAGACAAGATCCTCCATGACGCTCTTCTAGATCCAACCACATTCTTATAACCAACAGATAACAAATTCCTCTCCTCCACTGTCAGTTCAACATCCAGATTCGCAACATTCTTCATCGCATCAACCATCTCTGTAACATACGAAAAACTTAAGCAAAGCTAATCAACAGTGAATCTGTTCTGAACACCCAACAGCAACAAGAAACCCAATGTAATCCCACAAGTGGAGTCTAGCGCTGGGGAGGGTCGAATGTACGTAAACCTTACCTTACCCCTATTTTAAGAAGGTAGAGACGTTGTTTCCAATAATAAAACTATTACTCTATTGCCCGATTTCATTCAAACCTTCTACGTTAATTATCAACCTCCAAACCACAAGGATCTATTGTACGCAAAATCATTTCAGCTCGAAACAACTTTACCAGTTAACCTAAGGCTCCTTATAGCAACTAACTAAAACTTAAAATTTCGAAGCACTGAAGTTTGATTTTTCATTATCAATCAAAAATACTCTATTTAAGCAAGTAAACTAAATTAAACATATACATTAAACTTAGATCTATTCATATAGTAAAATTAAAAAAATAAATCATCTATTTGATTTACATGAAGAAGAACAAAACCCTAACCATCGTAGCGTTCAGCTTGCTCAGCAAGCCTGGCGACGTATACCAAGTTTTCACGTTCTTTGGATGAAACCATTTTCCGATCTTCTCTCTGAGTTGAAAAAAATGGAGATTTTATCTTCTTTTTTTTCTCCCTTTTTGATGCTACAAAATGTTCTTTTTACTTGAAAATGATTTTTCAGCAGTCAGACAACAAGAATGAAAATATATCAAAAGAGGGGCTTGTAGATAGAGTAAATGTGCTTTTCCTATCTTTAACTCTTTGTTTTCTATAATTTAATCCCAATTCTTTTATAGTCATTCATATTAGTATTCCCTCAGTTTAACAATATTTGTCGACTATACTATTTTGAAATGTCTAATAATATTAGTTCACTTTATGAAATGAATGGATAATTTTATACTTAGTTCATAATTTTCTATCAATTTCTAATTCTGGTCTTCCTCCCCAATATGATATGATGGGGTCGATTGGAGCAGGCTACCTACAGACAAAAGATCTTCTTTCTAAAGAGATTCGATTCGGAACTCTTATATGTCCACATTCTCCATAGGGCCCTCTTATCTCTTCCTTCTCCGAGGTCTGGTTATGGAAGAAGGAACCGAGAAGAAGGTATCAGCAACAACTGGTTTTATTACGAGACAACTCATGATGTTCATATCGATCTATTTAATCTATTTATGCGTCTCTTTATCTAGCATTGGATAGACCTCATATAATAACTGTCCTAGCTCTACCATATCTTTTGTTTCATTTCTTTTGGAAAAATTACAAACACTTTTTTGATTATGAATCTACTATCAGAAATTCAATAGTATAATCGAAATTCTGTCCTAATTATTAATTATAGTCATTTTCCTATTAAGTTTTAAAAGATATTGTATTCATCTCTTCTATTTTTATTTTTTTAAAGAAGTGTACAAAGTATATAGTGGACAAGTATTGCAGAATAGAGATGGTATAATTTACTGATCAATCGATTTTTTTTTTAATTTCATTAAATAAGAATAAGGTTATGTATATAATACCCTCTACGTACCTTACTTATAAGAGGACATTCATATGATTGTTGTTTATTGTCATATAAAAATTGAAGCATGTGAACTCATGGTCTCTCTTGAAAGATTAGATTAATTGAAAATAAATTATTTACTTAATGGACTAAGTATTAATTTCCACAAAATCTTTCTTACTTCAGTCAATAAGTAGTAATTTTTCTAGCGACCTATGGAAATTTGTTTCATATAGCTTACAAGACCTATAATCATGACTAGTAACTTTTTTTAAATAGATATATTTTTTTGTAATATTTTGAATCATTGTTCTTAAATGGTCCATGTAAGCAGATTTTCCCCTTCCACTTATTTTTTCCAAACCAAAAAAAAAAAACATTTTGATCATTTAACATACATATTTTCCATCCTCAAGAACCCCCCAAAGAAATGGCTGTTCTAAATTGCTATTACCTCTCAGTGACTTCTACAGCCACACCAAAATCTCAAGAATCTGCAAGCAATTCATCTCCAACACAAAATCTACCAACCAAAGTGATTCTTCCCAAAAAAAAGCCTATGAAATGGTCTACTGGAGATGCACCAGGTGAATATGGAGGACCACCAACTACAACTAAGCTAAGGAAGTATTGGGGTGAGGATAAAGATCCTCTTACCTCTGATGATTTTATTTGGAATAAAGAATTTATGGGTCGTATGAAGAAGTATGTTCAGGACCCTCAAGAAAAGGATCCTGTCTCTAGCTTTTCTCCTGCAAAGGTACAATCTTTATGTTACTAATATTGATCTTTTTTGCTTTTGTTGTTTCAATGTTTAGTAGTTTCTTGAATTTTGTCATATTCCATGGTGTTTTGATGATATGAAATGTTATGGCTAGGATTTAAGAGCAAGGAGCCTCAAGTTTTGTAAGGCAATTGAGTTGTCTTAACTAAGTTCCATAGGGAGGAAAAAATTCTATGGTAAATATTTTCTAGGAAAATAAGTGAGTTTTTATACTTATTTTCTTGTGTTCAGCACGTAAACAATAAATATTGTCCTATGATCATTTTTTGTATATAAGCTAGATAGATTTATGGGAGGTCGTACCGGGGTAGGAGTGTAGGGGTGAAGATGAGGTGTATTGGAGTGTGGAAAGGACACAATCAATGTGGAATGCTACTTGTTGAATTTGTTTTCCCTACTTCAATTAGTGAAGTCATTTTTCTCATTTATAAGGAACTTGTTTTCCTAGATAAAATATTTTCCAAAATCTTTAACTAACCGAACAAGAGAAAATTGGAAAACATTTCCTGCAAAATGGTTTCCTCCATACCGAACACATCTTAGTTAAGTCTGGTTTCCTTCGGGAGTAATTCTTTGTTTGGTTCAAGGTAAGTTTGCAATTTAGATGATCTGTAGTTGTATTATATCCTTGGTTTGTCTTGAAGGATGTTTAGTATTGGAATGAGATAGGCCTGAATAGAATGTACTGGTTACTGAAAATTCAAACAATTGAGTATGAGTAGTTTGGCGTTGAGTGAATTTTATTTGGACTACATTCAGGATTCTCTGTTGTGCTGCCTGCAGTCAATCGTTATGTCTTTTGAGGAATCTTTCCATGATAGTCCCTAGCTTTCTCCACAAAATGGAACAGAACAATGTTGGTCATCAAATGATTTTTTTCCCCGTTCTTTTAGTTCTTTTTCTTTATTAAGATTAATGCATGAAACTATGATTTGTTTCTGTAGTGCGTTCGTTAGTCTGAAGAAGTTCTATACTACTATAGAGGGTGAAATTCAGCATTTTGCTTAATACCATTTCTGTTAAAATGGTTGCTTGATTTGTTTGTGACTGTCATTTTGATCTTAACAGGAAGAGTCATCTGGATTTCTTAGCTTAAACAGAGTCATGAGTCTTGACAGGTGGGACTCAGTCTTCTACCTTTCTTTTGATTAGATGTATATTAGCTCCTTCTTCCTCTAATGTGATTGTGTTGGAGGATGCAGTATGGATATTGACCTAACCAAGAAGCTTATAACCCCTTCAAAACCTATGCTAGACGCTGAAGTCGAGGAAAGTAAAGTACGCCAATTTTAAGACACTTAGCTTTAGCTATTTGGCATTTATTTCCTTTTCACGGACATTGTTTGAGCTGAAAGTAGTTTTCAGGCTAGTATAAGTGCATCTCAAAAATGGAGGCCAGCACCAACACGACGCGAGCAAGAGAAGTGGGATAGGGCTGCAAAGGCTGCAACTGGAGGCAGTGTATGTTGTTAGAACTGCCTAAAGAATTCGTTTCTTGAAATTTGTTACTTCCTTTTTTTTTTTTTGCTCAAAATGTCTCCCTCCTGAGATATAAAAGTATGCTGCTTGACCTTATAATGCTGAGTTATCCATCCCTCAGGAAGTGTTACTCCGAGAAACAAGACGTTCACAAGAGGACCCAAATATTTTGGCTGCTCAGTCAGAGGAGCAGTATCTTAAGGTACATGTTTATTATTTTCTCCACATGAATCATACTCTTGATTGAGATCTGTTGACTTTGTAGTTTGTACAGGTTCACACTTCTAAAATACTTATGTTTCTTTCCTCTGCAGTTGAAGGACAAATTACAGTTACTCACCCTTGGGATTGGTGGTGTTGGCATAGTTTCAGCCTATGTCTCTTATTCTCCTGAAATTGCAGCAAGGTAAACTAGTTATCTTTCTAGAAGTTCTAATTATTTTTAATCTCTTCTGGATGAATGTATGGTCTGATCAAGTGATGTTGTAGATTAACGTAACCCCTTATCCATTAAACTAGCTTTCCTTTGATTAGTATATTGGTCCGTTGGGTTTCTAATGTTAATAATATTTGTGAACGAAGTAACTCTTCACTTGTTTCTTTTATCCTTCAAAAGGTGATACTGTTACTGAACAAATAGTCATTTCATACAATGAAATGACCAAATGATCTTCTAGTATACTTTGTGTATCTTTTATCAAGTCATGACTGTTTTATTTCTGTTTTGCTTATTGGATTTCTTTCTTTTTTCAAACTTGTTGTAAGGATTAAACAGCCTTTTGGATTAAGTTGGTGGGTGATCTGCGCATATTCCATGAAGCTATTAAAATTGATGTTGATAAGATATTGTGTGTTTCTATGACCATTGACGATGCTTGGCCACTTGGTTCTATCATGTACATGCATATGTTTGGTGTTAATAAAATGTTACGTTTTCCATTTGTCCAGTTATGGTGCTGGGCTACTTGGATCATTGATGTACATGCGTATGTTGGGGAACAGCGTGGATTCTCTAAGGACAGATGGATCCAAAGCGCTTATCAAGTATGCTGATGGCTCTTTTTGTGCATGTTTATCTCCAATATTTTGACGACGTTTTACTGTCCACTATAGAGAAGTACCCTAGAGATGAGGGTTTTTTGAGTTAATACAAGTAGAAGTAAGACAAACTGTGTACACTGCAATTTTGTCCCACATAGAAGAGTGAAGTTGAAATGGCATTAGACAGAGCTTGTTTTAGGTAATTAAGATTATAATTTATAAATGAATTCGTAACACATGTAATTTGAATTGGATGTCTGAAATGGAGGAGTGCAACAAGAGGGCTATGCTATAGGGAGATTTATAAAATGATTACAAGACCAGTACTGAGTAATGTTATATCAGAAGTAATTTGGCATGAAACATGTTCAAATGAAATAAAATAGGTGTTTACGATTCATATAGTCAACCGAACTATTTTGCGACTGAGGAAATGAGGATAGCAGTTCATCATTGTTAATCGTGGTTTCTTAGACCTAAACCCTTGAAAGTCATATCAAAGAAAGGGTTTAAATTAGAAGTGTACATGATCAGCTATACTGTAGTTGTTTCAATGTGGATAATTTCTTGATTCCAGGATTTTAAGCTATTAAGCAACGGGTAGGTAAATAAATATCTACGACATGCATCATTCTTGAGTCCCTAACTGACATAGGAACAGTAGTCATATGCCATAACGGACTAGTTTGATCTCTGATTAATTAACTTACGAAAAAGCTTTACTTGCAGGGGAGCGGTTGGGCAGCCAAGGCTACTGGTTCCTGTTGTTTTGGTCATGATCTATAACCGGTGGAATGGGTAAGGATCTTCCACTATCACTGTATTTCGTTAAAACATGTGCGGATAGAACAATTATCGCAAGGAAACTTTTCTTATAATGTTTCTGCACGGATAAAGAAATTGGAGATGGTTAGAAGGAGCTTCAGTTTCTCCTATTCACCTTTTACTTTCAAGATCTAGTTACACCTTTTGGTCTACCAAAGTTAGAAGTTAACCACTAAAGACGAAGAACAAAAAAGAAATTTAGCAAGCTGAGGAACATTATTGACACTTGAATTTCAATTTAATGTACTACAACAACAACATACTCAGTGTAACCCAACAAGCAGGGTCCGGGGAGGGTGGTGTGTACACAACCATACCCGTAGGTCTTCTGATTTGTGAAGTTAGAGGGTTGTTTCTGATTGACTCTCAGCTCAAGTAAAATATATCAAAAAAACGTATATGCAGAGCAAATATAGTAGCGATGAGCCATACTGGAAAACAATGAAGAAGAGAACAATAGCGTCAAATAAAATTATGAATGTGTTTGTTTCTAGTTTGAGATGTCCCAAGGATACCAAAATTGAAGTGAATTTCTGATTCAGTACCAAGTAATTAGTCATCTTCATTCATGAAAAGTTGAAATACCACAAGAACGGGTATTATCAACCATTCTATAGTAGCTTGAATTCGTTGGTTACTAAATGAACCTAAGAATCATTTATACTCTATTCTTCGACTTTTCTGGAGCACACACTGATGCTTTTACAGTGAATCGTGGTTGTTTGCTTACAAATTACAACTTGTATGGGTTTGGTATCTTTTCAGTATCCTTTCGGTGGAGTATGGACTCATGCACCTCGAGTTGATACCCATGCTGGTGGGGTTCTTCACTTACAAGATTGCAACTTTTGCACAAGCAATTGAAGAGGCAGTGACAATTGTAGGGAAGAAGACAGAAACATAATTATAATAGGTATAGTTACAAAGTCTCATGTAGGATTGATGATCTTTTGTGTCTCAATATTTATTTACTAAAAAGCATACATATTTACTACAACATTTTCTTGTTTTAGAACAAGGTGTATAGTTAAAGCAACAATGAATTTTCATGTTGAATTCATATCCTTTTAGACACTTGATTCATCAAGGAGCACAAGTAAATACTGTTTGTCCCTATTTTGAGTTTACTCTCACCTGTAACTCATCAAGGTGGTAGGTATCCGTGGGATTAGTCGAGGTGCGTAAAAGCTGACTTGGACTCCAAAAAAAGTGATTTTCTTACGTATCTTCTTGTGTTTGGTAAGTAAGATGATAATATTGTCTCAAGAGCATTTAACAATAATTTGGGAAAATACTATGACATCGGACTTTAAATACTATAATTGAGAGTCCGATCTCGGACCTTACGAGTAGTTTTTTCCTAGCCAATGGTGTGTACATACTATTGTTTACCTGACAAAACATCCAATTGAAAAAAAAGAAGCCCATCCTTAGTCACATGGTGGAGTACTGAGTACTCCTTCAAAAATCTCGAGTTCAAGATTTCTTCTAGGCTCTAATGCACATACCATACACCTGTGAAAGAAAATGTTTTATGTAAAGTTTATTTTTCCATTATTCTTCCAGGAAAATAAATGTTGAACAATGAGAAACTTCATATTAATTAATTTATATATGTATGTATGAATAATTCAAACATCAAGCTCTCGTAGCTCAGTTGGTTAGAGCACCCGTTTAGTAAGCGGGAGGTCTTGAGTTCGACTCTCAACGAGAGCAGAGTCTCCATTTAATTTTTATTGCAATTTTGCTTTTCTCATATTGGTAATAGTTTTGGCTTTTCCTATTACAACTTACCTATATACCTTCCTTTCTATGTCTGTTAGAACGACGATGATATAGGTCTCATATGATCTTTAAACAGTTATAATACTTTGTCATGTTTGACGGAGAATGTGAACCATAACATTTATAAGTACATAAATGGTACTATATCATAATTATGCATCTATGACTAGAAAGCAATTTAAGCAGGCCAAAAACTAGAATAAAGAATAAGGTAAAAGACTCAAAAAGTGAATTTTGATTGCAATGTGAATCATTACAGACAGTCATGTGTTTGTGGGCAAAACTGAAGCTCTACAAAAAGGACATGATATTTTCCTTTGCAACCATTTGTTTATGCATTCAGCATGAAATTCATGGCCACATTGAAGTGTGCCAATGTTATCTTCATCTTTATATTCAAGCAAGCAGATAGCACATGCATCTTGTTCCTCATCATCTTCGTTGGCGTCTATGTCCATAACACAAGTAACATAACATGTACTTTTTTCAAAATACTCAGACATATCTTCATCCACAGAGTCATTAATATCTTCTTATTCTTCGTCTTCAATTTCATCAGTATAGGTGTCATCAAGAATGGATTGTGGCACTTGAATATTGTAACGAATGTAGTTAGTATTGACTTGCATTCGAGCTGTTGTAGTCCTTCTTCCACTTGTTTGTTGATTGCTGCCTTGATCAAGCAGATGTATATCATACTCCATTCCTATTTCTAACTCATTCACCATTTCCTCTTCCTCTTCCTCGTCTTCTCCATAATATCTTCATCCGATAACTCCTCTGCTTCTTCTTCTTCTTCTTCAATTTCATCAACAATTTCACCAATATCTGAATGTTCCAACTTAATATGAGACATGAAACTATAATCAACCGGAGGCATGAGATGTTGTAGTCGATTCAAGAGAGCGGCGTCAGGTGGTAATGTACGACTACAACAACAAGGAACTTCATCATGTTGAGACATGTTTCTTCCCTGTGTTTGTATCAGATTAACAGAAATTAAAAAGAAAGTTTAGAATGGGATCTACTTGTTAATGTATACGTATATATAGGAAAAATATATTTGATTGGGAAAGGGAAATATTTATGGTAAAAATTTGATTGGGAAAAATAGTTTCCTAAAATGTTTATTTCCTTTTCTTTTCTTGCTTTCCCCACAAGTTACTATAAAAATTATCACACGTTATTTTTAATTAATTCCAATGTGTCCATCACAAAGTTTAATATAAAAAAGAAAATTCCAGAATCATATCCAAATTTTGAACTTTTTCTGTTGAACCAGTAACAAAAAAAATATATTTCTACATATGTTTTAGGTCTAGAAGAAAATCCCATTTGATTCAATGCTATAATCCATGAAAATAATTTACTAACAAAACCCAATATGTCCTTCACAAAGTTTGAAAAACAATGCAGAAAAATTGGGGAAATGCAGTCAAACCAAACCAAAAACTCACAAAAATATCAAACAAAATCCTCCTCCAAGTTGATATTAGAAGCTAGAAACAGAAACTAACGTTGAAGAAGAAATGAGAACGCGTTGTAACTTTGGTGGGAAAAAATGTATATAACCAAGACAGTGGAAACAGGAACTTCATGATTCGATTCACACGAGATCAATCAAGAAAGAAAGAAAGAAAGAAAGTAAGCTTAAAGTCGGAATGTCACCAAGACTGGGATGAGGGTCTGGCTAAGGCAAATGACTTTACACAGAAATAAGTTGCAAACTCTTTTCAAGTCTCAAAGAAAAAGTACATTAAAATTAAGCCTAAAACTAGTATCTACCGCGCTCATCTTCACTAAAAGCAAACTTGTATACTCTTGGCGAGGTTTAACCAAAATATATGTATCACCTCCGAAAGATTCGTGGAAAAATGCACTCTTCTAGTCAACATTCCTTCTACAAGTAACCATCTGCTCATAAAAATAGCAACTCATGAACTTCTTATCAAAGGAATTTCAAGCTAACATCCAGAGAATAGCAATTAGTACATAATAACGGCACATTACTGGCTTTACTTAATGTTTAGAAGGTAAGAAAAGGCAATAAAAATGAAAGGATTCTCTACTTTTCGAGAACTTTCAAGTATCTAGGAGAGTGCACCAGCAGAGCTTCTCAAGAACTTTCCCTTTACCAAAGTGGAGCAACAGTTAAGAAACGCTTTACCACTGACCCTATCGACTGCTAATTCCATAATTAGAGCTCAACAGTCATAACATAGCCACCACAACGGAAGTAAAGAAGGAGCAAATGGTAATTTACAATAACAGAGTAATGAAGCTTTCCTCACACAACTGAACTATTATAGTTTCTATAAGCGTCATGGTACACAGAGATGCACATTTATGACAGTAAATATATTTGTTTGTGCAACAAAAAGTTCTGCACATACACAGCATTGCATCTTTATTGCCTCTAATTAGCCATCCTCTGAAGCTTAAACTAAGTGTTATTCTAAGGATATAGATCATAGACCAATCGCAGATCTCCAGTGGCATCATAAGATTTTCGTGCAGTCACTAAATCAATAATTCATCAGGAACGTAAATAGATAATCTCAAGACCATAACAATTATGTTCCAGGAATACATCAGTAATTGAATATTTTCATTTTAAAATGTGAACACAAAATGTTTCAGTAACGATATTCCTCCAAAAAATTCCTATGGCAATTTTAAGAGAGTAACAAAAATGCAAAATTCATACTTCAACATGAATTGAATAGAACAAATTAAATTTAGTTCAACTGAAGTATAGAGTACTTCTCGGAAAAATACAACTTTGTTCAAACTTACTATCCCAGTTAGATAGCAGGGGGGTTGTTCGGAGGATGCATTACGTAGCTAGTAAGTAGTAAGAGTTATGGGAATGAAAAAAACCTTAACAGAAAACCATAATACTATGCCAATTGCCAAAAAGAAAAGCTAATTTCAATAGTAGCCAACAGTTGGTCAAAGCCCTCATGAAACAATATAAGCATCCAATCTTCTAAGCCTCAGGATGAAAAGAAACTCAAGTAATAATTTGGTTCATGGATCATTTTATTTCATTATTCGCAAATAAGATAAGAAATTTACATAACGAATGGTAAAAAAAAGTGATAGACGCATAGTTGGTCCAAAAGGTTGTCATCTAAACAACTTACTTACATAACTAACCGATGCAGAATAAGACCTACTGCCTGAACTTGTATAAGCAATCAGAAGCTGATTCCCGACACATGAGACACCCAACTATCCAAGAAAGATTTTGTTCAGCAGCTTTGAGATTGGCAAGTCGAAGTCAAACAACGAAGATGGTGTTGCACAACTGAGCCTATGTAAGCACGAGTGAAGGCATAGAGCATGGGCTTTTGCCACACTAGTACTTAAGTGGATTCGATGGAAGGAGAGGAGTAGATAGCTTTTGATGGGTGTAAAGTCTGAATTTGAAAGGAATAGCCTCTATTTCTAGTATATTGCAGTCTGCATAGAAGATCCGGTGTACTCTGTGGAGAACCACATTGTTTTCAAAAACTCTCTACTTTCTCGAATACTTCTTGTATAAGGAAATTCGCCATCAATTAATAATATATGTGATTGCAACATATGTTACCTTATATATATCTTCAAATCAGTTAACCTTCTTGATAACTAACTCATATCAGAAAATTTATGTGTTAACTCCTAGACGGCTAGACTAGACCAACAAAACAAAGAGGGTTATTTTTTTTACATTAACTCTATCAGTAAGAAGAGATTCCATAAATAACTCAGCAGAAATACAACACACCGCCAATTCACATCCAGTGAGAAGCACCTATTCTCCATTCTTGGTCATTGATATGTTCCTTGTGATTGTCGACTTCATCAAGTGTTTCTTTGCGCAAGTACAGATCAAAGAAAAGAGTCATTACATCACTAGTTCCTACTTATTAGATATCCCGAAGATAAAGACAGATTGAAGCAAAAGAGCAATTAAGAAACAAAACCAATTATATACCATCAATTATGATCGATCGAGAACTTCCCGAACATTAAATGTCAACTAACAACTTGAATAAGAAACATCTTCAATCTTCATATATCTTTGTATCTAACATTCAAATAGAAAGGTTCTTTTAAGATACATACATAAGTAGATACATACATACATACATACACGACCGTCAATTGGATTGCTATCTAAAATCAAACATAATGAAAAAAACAGTAAATTCTCCACTAGGAATACATAGTCACTCACCAGCTTGTGAACTGTTCTTCGCGCGTTTAAGCCTTTCAAGCTGAACTTGTGACTCCATAATGAGTTTCATTCTTTGAATCTCCAAATCCTTTGCAAACTGCATTCTTTGCTTCTCTAATTCCACCATTTGCCTCTGTTTAGCATCTTCAACTCGTTCGTATATCTCGGCAAACCTTCCAATTGCTTCAGCTAACTTGCTACAACCCTCTGCCAATGCCCCACTCTCCTTCCTCCTACTAGGAGCACTGGCAGTAAATGTCGCCGGACTTGAAGTTTCCGACTCCTCCTCTTCGTCTGAATCCTCGGAGGCAGCAGCAGCTGCAGCTGCAGCCATAGCAGAGAAATTTCTCCGGGAAACGACGTCCTCCATGACTGCCGCCGGCCTCTTTGACCGTGGACCAACCGGAACGGCGGAAGTTGGAGGAGGAAGCAACGGAGGTGTCTTCCGTCGAGGAGCGACCGTCACCGGCAACGGCGACGGTTTGAAATTATCGCCGATCAGGACGTCGAGGCTGTTGAAAAATGGCCACTGAGGGACATACCGACTGTGCGATTGAGAAACCCTAGCTTTCTCGATCTTGTACTTCTTCTTCAATGTATCAATGCGGTTTTTGCACTGTATATCGGTGCGAAATTGCTTCTTCGTGTTGCCGTGAAGTTTGTTAACAGCGTTAGCCACCTCCTGCCAGTGCTTCTGCCGGAGATTACCGCGCTTCAGCTCCACGTAAAGAGAACCCCACGCTTCGATCAGAGTATGAGTCGCCGCCTCCGACCAACAGTCCTCGCGAGCCGGGAATGCAGCCGGACGAGTCGACGCCGGCGGGATCATCGGCGGCGGAGGAAGAGTTGCTAGTTCATTCTTTACAGAAGACGGTGGAGGTGATAGAGACGGCGACGGAGAATTGTTATTCGAGGATGGACTGGCGACGAGATCATCGTCGGACATCGGAGAAGACGGTGAGAAGGCGGCGACGGCGTAATTGGATTGTTGAACGGTGGTGGAGAATTTAGGGTTAGAAGATGAAAAGAGGGTGAGAAGTAATCAGTGTGATTAGGTCGACGGTACATCGACAAAAATGTGCCGACGAAGTTTCGGTTTGGGTGGGTGGGCTGGGGGTGGGGGTGTGGGGTAGGGGGTGGGGAATGTTTGAATATTGGGCCGGTAAAGCCCAATCTCCGGTTTGAGAATCAAAGATGTTTTTGGGCCTTTCAGCAACATTTGGATCGAGGCGAGCGAGATTTAGAAAAGAGAGGCTAGATATGAATTGTATTCTACGAATACAAGTTGCATTAACGAGTATTGTCGGACACATATTATGTTCGCTAAATACATGTTGTATCACTTGTATTTATTTTTTCTTGTACTGGTTCAACATGTGGCATTACAAGTTGTATTTGATATATATAGTTGTATCACTTTGTGTTGCGTGTCTTCATTCGCGAAACATAAATACAAAAATACAGATGGTATTTGATACATATAGGCTAATACAAGTTGTATCACTTGTAATCCTTTGTTCTTGTTTTGCTTGTTGTGGTACTAAACTACATGATTATACAAGTTGTTTTTAATATATACGGTCTTATACTTTTTATATCGCTTGTATTTATTTGTGATACAAAAATACAGGCTAATATAGACTAACACATACATATTGATAAAAGATAATATGTCGATGCAATCATTAGAATGATACACGTTATTTCTCGATGTATTCGATCCTTGTATTACATAGTACAATTAATATAATTGGATGAATTATACGTCTCTATTATAAACCGTGAAATACGAAATACAAAGAGAGAGAAGAGGGCAAGAATTTATAGTTATCCGCGGTAGAAAGGTTTTGTTGTTGTTATTGTTGTCCTGTTCCTGTCTAACTATATTCCAAGTGACCTATATACAGGATTTTAAGACTTCATGTATACTAAATATGATATATGACTCTAGGTGCACCAAATATCATACCTAAACTAACTTTAAAATAAAAATAATAAAAGTAAATCCGCCTATAATTCTCACAATATTCTATAGTAGTAATTATGCAATATCATAGTTCTTTATTTTAATTATCTTCAATCTACATATCTATGAACTTTTTATTTATTTATCAAAAAATTTAAAAATTAACAATGCTAATTAAGAACTTTAACACGTAATTTTACCTAAAACTTTTTAGTAAGCCTCAAACATCAGACATGTTTAGAATATGCAATCAAGAACTTACATCTTAAAACTCATAAAACTAAATCCATCGATAAATTTCAAAGCGTTTTACAAGTAGCCCGATTTAACATGAGTCCAAAATACATACAAGTCAAATAAGGGTGGCTCATTTGCTCTATAAATTCTAGAAGTATGTGTGAGTAGAGACAGGTGGTAGTACTAGAATGGCACATCCAACTTGGACACAACTCATGTGAAGTGTCTTAATTTAATAGTCATTATCCAATCACAAAAATTAAAAAAAAAAACAAAAAAAAAACGTTATTTTCTAGAAGAAGGACAATTCTTATAAAGGGACCCAAAAACTATACCAACAAATCTAATCCACGAAGAAATACTTTAGGATAAGATTTGAAATAATGTCCAAACTCGACATGTTAGGCTACGTGAACTTTATTACTCCGTAATCGATTTCGAATTTAAGTTATAAATATGGAGAAAATTTTATTGAAAATCTTATTTTTAATAGATTATAGCGTAAAATTTGAATTTAATTGAGGTTCTAATATAAACTCGAATACGATATGGAAAATTAAAAATAAAAAAAGCTTCATTACTCTCTCATAATTTAAAATAAGTGAGTTTTATAAAGCTTAACATAATTGCTTATTTTTAAAAAAAATATTTATTCTTGTTTTGATAAGATTTTTAATTACTTTCTATTTTCTAAAAAAACAATTTAAAAACAATTTTTAAAAAAAAATAGCTTTTAGTTTATGTTTTTGAATTATTATTTTTAAGAAGCATGTTATTATCCTTCCAATTCACTAAATAAAAGAGGAAGTGTTTTTATTGTTAACTCTTACATTTAGATTTAGAGGTAAAAGAAGAAGATTACAAGTAGAACAAACATGTAAATTGAATTAATTTATACGTTAAATTTTCTAATTTATAAACACTTCTAATGTTTAAAGCTTGTCAAATATGTAAATAAGTTAAAAAGTAGATAGATTATTTGAAGATTCTTTTTAAGTTTTGACATATTTTTGTAAATACTCTCTAAATTATCAATAGTCTTAATTACTTTTTAAACTTAATTATTTACTAGTTTAAAAGAAAAACATGTTGAAATTAAAATAGTCTTTAAGAAAGATTAAAAAACAAGACGTTCAATTTATAAGTCTTTACATATTCTCCTAGAGAATTACTTATAAATTGATTTGATTGTCTTAGTCAAACACCTCTTATTATCTAATTTCACCAAATGATTTTTTTTTCTCTGTCCTATTTGCATACAATTCATTTTTAAAAAACATTTAGGATAAGGTAACTAATTTAAAAACTTTTCTTATTGCTTTTAAAAGAATGAAGAAAAAAGAAGCAGATTGAATAGTTGGTAGCATCTCACAATCTTGGTTTGCCTTATCAACTTATCCATTAAAGGAAGTGACACTTTCTTTTGGTATATCTTTTTTTTTTTTTAAATCTTTTTATAAGTTATTTCGTATTTGTGTTAAAATTTGATTAATGTGTTATGTAAAGCCTATTCAGAAGAAAGTATTCCTTATTGAGGATTACTTTTGTATCAAAAATTTGATAATTAAAATATTAATTAAAGAAAAAATAACTTTATCCAGTACACCACATTGATAATAATAGTGGTATATCTTCTTTTAGTAGAGGCTCTAGAACTTTACTTTTTATAGTGTTGGAATATGAATTCCAAGCACTCATAATTGTTTTGTCTTAATAAAGCACCACTATGCATGCTACTTTACTTCTTTTGTGTGAATAAATTACACTAAACATTCATGTAATTGAACATTTATAATTTATATATTAAGGGTGTTGAATATATAGTTTTCAAAAATAATAGGTATAATCATAAGTAGTTCATAACTAACTATATTAAAATACAATTATTATTAAAAGAGAAATCAGAACCTATATAAGCAAAACTTAAATATATGATATTTAATATTATAATTACTTTTGTTGAAATTTATTGCTTACACCTTTAATTAAAAAGGAGAATTTAGTTGTTAGTAATAACTCAAACTTTAGTAGATTATATTAGAAAATATAATATATGTATTAGGTGTGTATAGTCGTACTTTATTTAGTATATTTTTCATGTATGTATAACTAACATTAGTTATACACTCTATTGTGTATTAAGTTGTGTATTATCAATACCAAATTTTTTTAGGTATTAGTAATACACAACATTTCAACACTTGCATTAGATTAAATAATTACAAAACTATTCTTAGGGTGTGTTTGGAATGGAGGAAAGAAAATGTTTTCCTGGAAAACAAGTAGATTTGGACTTATTTTCTCATGTTTGGTTGGTGAGTAGAAAATATTTTCCAGAAATGATTTTTAGTGTTTGATTTATGAATGAAAAATATTTTTGAGAGACATATTTTATTTTTACTAGAGTAAAAATAATTTATGAAATTAAACATATTTTATAAAAATAAAATTATTATTTTTTGGGTGGTGGTAGGGGTGGGGTGGGGGTGGGGTAGTGCATGGGGCAGGGGGAGGGGGTAGGAGTGAAAAAATAAAAATTTGAAGTTGATAATATTTTTAAAAAACAAAATTAATTTTTTGGGGGGTTGGGTTTGGGGGCTGGCGGGGGAGGGGGTAGGAGTTTAAAAATAAAAATTTGAAGTTGAAAATATTTTTAAAAAGCAAAATTAATTTTTTGGGGAAGGGGTGGGATTGGGGGCTGGCCGGTGGGGGCGGTGGGGGGTCAAGGATCGTATGAAAAAATAAAATTTTGAAATTGATTTTTTTTTTTAAATTGACGTTTTTCCCCTCCAAAAAATGTAATTTGAAATTGGAGGAGAGTTTGGAAAATGTTTTTCTTAATTTTTGAAGGGAAGTCATTTTCCTTAATTTTGAGGAAAATGAGTTGATTTGGAAAACATTTTCCAAGACTTTGTCTCAACCAAACATGAGAAAATTGGAAAATATTTTCCTTCATACCAAACACACTCTTAAACTCTTTTCATTTTCTTTGTTACCATAAGTTTGTGTTTTTAGTTTGATTTTCTTTTCAGTGTCTTTTAATTTTTGGGTGTCTTAATAGGCTTTATGACCTTTTAAGTATCTTTTTTTTTAGAAAAAATAAAATAAATCTAATTTTAATATAATTTAATCAAAATATTTACTATTGTGACGATAAATTTTAAAAAAAAAATATTTGTCAACTTTTCATAAAAATATCTTGACGCAATAGTATGACTATTTAATATTATTTTTGAAAAAAAAAAGAAGAGTTAATGATATTTTAGCAAACATTTTTTTTTATGTTTTAGCAAAGAACTTTGTTGTAAAGGAAGTGTACAAATAAATAAAGTGTGAAGGGTATATTTATAAATATATATATATTTTTTAATAGAAATTATGCAAGATTTGTTACTTCTAATTCTTCAAACTAAACAATGTATAAGAAATAATGCTCGTATAACTAATGTGAATATTATTAATGCAAGCACTACTAATGTATCTTATTTTGCATTATTCTTATACACTCTACCAAACGACCCCATAATTTTCTTGTTCAAGTTATCTTAGTTTTCATTATATATATATATATATATATATATATATATATATATATATATATATATATATATATTATAAGTGATTTTTTTTATATCGTGAATAATAAAATTGAGTAACATAAATATAATTTACATGTGTATGGATGTAGAGGTGCCACGTGGATCATTGTTTTCTTGAGAGGCCGACGACCGTCCGCGGCGAATGGCATTCGTAATTCCACCAACTCAAGTACTCAACCACATTTTAATTTCTATTTTTGGCTTTATCTTTTTTTTTTTTTGTGGTTCCATATACAAAGTTCATTACCTTTTAAGATAGTTCAACAATTTTTGTAATTGTTGGTATTGTATATAATGAAATTTTATGGGAAATAAATTGGAATATTTGGTGAAATCAAGTCATTCTTTTTTGCTTTAGTAATATTTAAATTCACAAGTAGGTAGAAGAATGAGTATTTCGAGCTTGGTTTTTGAGTTTCAACAAGTCTACATATTCGATCGCAAGTCTGGAAGCAGGGTGTTTATAGACATTGCAATTATTTGAAACTCTAATAGATGTGTTCAATTTCAATCAAATTATTGGAAATTACTCAACCCTAAATCATAGTTCACACGTATATATATATATATATATATATATATATATATATATATATATATATATATATATATATACTATATTTTCTTGAAAAGACATTTCAAATATTTCACATATTCACGAAATATTCATAGTAGATCCAATTCAAATTATATCCTAGTTCGAGAAATACACCATAATGACCTTTGGATCATGGATAACGACCTTTGAATCATGGATAAATCTTATGAGAGAAGAATCAAATGAGGAACAAATTTGTACACACACAATCTTGATGAACAAAATTATGATTCATCATATTCTAATTGTGATTGTAATTTATTTTTCTGTCACTTAAAAATTTGTTACAAACAAATTTACCGTATATTGCAACTTGGCATGGTTGGACGAATGAGATTTTTGTAACCATAATCAGATGTTTTGGATTTAAATTATAAAAATGAAAAGTTTTTATTATACATGAAAACTTTGAATTTTTTTTCATGAATCCAATATAGAAATAGAGATAAAAATTGCTTATATTATATCTTCCATATACTCATTTTGTGAAATTATATGATTTATATATATGTGTGTGTTAATTTCTGTAATTTAAAATTTTATTTATTTTCGTAAAGATTAAAATGTCTGAAATTTAAATACTTATTTAAATATTAAAATGTGTTTTAAATCTAGAGGTAAAAAATAAAATACATATTTAATAAAAGTAATAAAAAGTACTAAGGTCTCAAATTTAAAATCTCTGATTTACAACAATAAGAGATTGATCATCTGAATCAAATTCATCGTACAAAGTTGGCTTAGGCAAGGTGTTGCACAAGAATGAGATTTATACTCGGAACAACAATTATAAATTTCCTTATCATAAACTAAAAAGTACCTAATGATATATAATAAAATAAATTGATCGATGTGATAATTAGTATAAAATTTCACGATCATTTTAACCTTAATTGATCATCCAATACCAACAAATTTATAAACTTAAAATCATACAATCATCTATTATAATTCGATAGTAAACCACAACTATATTAATCACTCCACTTAATTAAAGCAAGCAACATCATAAATAGCATTAGAAGTTACTAACTACCTTGTTAAAGTTCATATATAGCATGTGTATACAAAGCACAGTCACTGTCTTCATCTCTATCATCAACAATTAGTTCATTAGTTGGCACCGCTTATAATAATATATTTTTTTTACACGTCTCTTAAAAAAATTATAAATTTAAAAAAAAACTTTTGAATAAAATAAATTCAATATAGAAAGCATAGGCACATGTCTAAAGTTTCAATTATATTTTTTATAATGTAATAAATTTAATATAGATGGTTATCACCGATAATAAAGAAAATTTAGAAATTAAGAGATAATTTTTTTATCTTTAAAATTAGATAAATAAATGAATGTTTATAATTAATATAATCAATAAGTAAAAGTGGACGAGAAAATACTCATAAAGAGGTTATTTGGCTAAAATAAAGTGTTTGACCATAAGTTCAAATATTTTTTTATTTTATTTTAAATTTATAAGATTGGAGTTGACGATAATAATATTTTTTATAAAAAATATTTAAATTATATTCATATTTTCATGTACCTATATAAGTTCTCCACTTGGTAATCCAAATTTATTATATGAAGTTTTTGACTTTAATTTACATATATTAGTACTCCTTTAGTCTATATATTAAATATATTTATAAAAACTTTTTATGATTCAAAATAAGTAGAGTAATTTTTTTTTAAATTAAATTTTTTCTTCATATGTATTTTTTTTTATTAATGTAACTGTTTTACATTTTTTAGAAGAGTAGTTTAATTTTTTTATTTTTAGAAATAATATGATATCATTATAAAATATGGATGTATAGCTAAAAATTGATACTCATTCATGAACCTTCTAAAGTTTTGATAACTTTTCTAGAAAATAATTCACCACCACGAGTTCCAAGTTGTCGTGTACATTAAAAATAAGACATATTTTCCAAACTTTAATTTATTTATTCTAATTTAATGTAACAATGTTAATGAAAATAAAACTTGGCAATTTCTTTTTTTTTTTTAAATAAAAAATATATTTAATTAATTATTATATAAATCAAAATACTTGTTTAATTTACAACTCGACATTTATCGCACGTGATTCTCACGTGGATCCTTCTCTGTTCCGACACTTCGTGTCCCCACTCCTCGGCAACTCATTAGCTTGTTTGGATAGTTATTATCGTGTTATTTGTTTAAATATAATGTTTATTTTAGTTGTTAAATAAATATTAAAATTAACAAATTTAATTTGATTATTATAGGTATTTTTAAATTTTGCGTGAATTATTAATTTTATTTTTGAATATTGATATTTTTAAAAATTTAATCATTTATTTGATTAACTGAACATAAATATATTTTGATTAAGAGTCTCATTTTGCTATAAGAGTTTGAAATTTTTTGATATATCATGTGACAAATCAAAATATATTATACTTTTATTAGTTAAGTAGATAATTATTTTTAAAAGCATGAAATAAATAATTTACGTTAAATTCGAGATATTTTCAATACACCAGGTAAAGTCAGATATGATCAAATAATTCATCCGACTTCTCTCCAATGAAAAATTGTACTGCTTATATATCATATATATTAACCTACGTTTAATTTCATTACTTTCTTTGTTCATTGTTGCTATTTCATTCTCGAAATTTAAAAGATATCACGTAAATTGAGACATGAAAAATTGGAATAGTAATATGTAACCGGCATCCAAACAGAGTGTAAACACAGCTCAACTCACCCAGAAATTCTGCAATTTTCTGTCACTGAGAAAAACCCAAAATCCTCCTTCATCTCTCATTCACTCATCAACAAGCTTTTTTCTTCTTCTTCAATGGCTACTTTAGCTAGACCCACCATCATCAATGACCTTCCTGATGTGATCCTTTCTAACATAATCGCCGCCCTCTCCGACGTTCGCAGCCGGAACGCCGCCGCACTTGTCTGCCGGAAATGGCTCGTCCTTGAACGAGCCACGAGAACTTCCCTCACCCTCCGTGGTAACATCCGTGACCTTTTCATGTTACCTACTTGCTTCCGATCTGTTACCCATCTCGACCTCTCACTCGTTTCTCCTTGGGGACATCCCCTCCTATCTCCACGCGCCACCGCCTCCAGCGACGGTGGTGACGATGCTGATTCCGTCCTCATCGCACACCTTCTCCGACATGCTTTTCCTGTAGTTACTTCGCTCATTGTCTACGCACGTAGCCCACATACCCTCCAGTTTTTGCCAGTTCAGTGGCCTCACCTTAAGTATATTAAGCTTGTTCGTTGGCATCAGAGGCCTCAATTAGCTAGTGGGGATGAATTCAACTTGCTGTTTCAAGGATGTCCGCAATTGGGTTCGCTTGATTTATCTACTTTTTACTGTTGGACTGATGATATTCCTCCAGCTCTTGAATTGAATCCTCTTGTAGCTGGTAATCTAACAGTGTTCAATCTGATGAATGCTTCGTTTTCGGAAGGTTTTAAGACGGATGAGATTAGAGTAATAACGAAATGTTGTCCTAATTTGAAAGAGTTGAAAATTGCTTGTATGTTTGATCCTATGTACATTGGGTTTGTTGGGGATGAAGCTTTGGTTTGTATATCTACAAATTGCCCCAAATTAACAGTGCTTCATTTAGCAGATACGTCTACTTTGTCTAATTGCAGGGCTGATCCAGATGATGAGGGGTTTACGACTGATGATGCGAAATTTACTATTTCAACTTTGATTGAGGTATTTTCGGGTCTTTCCTTACTTGAAGAGCTTGTATTAGATGTTTGTAATAATGTTAGAGATAGTGGTCCTGCTCTGGAAATACTGAACACAAAATGTCCCAAGTTGAGATCTTTGAAGTTGGGGCAATTTCATGGCGTTTCTATGCCAATCGGGTCTAAGTTGGATGGGGTTGCGCTTTGTCAGGGGCTTAAATCGTTGTCGATTAGAAATGTAGGTGATTTGGATGATATGGGGTTGATAGCAATTGGTAGAGGGTGTTCAAGATTAGCAAAGTTTGAGATTCAAAGTTGTAAGAAGATCACGATGAGAGGAATGAGGACGCTAGCTTCTTTGCTATGGAAAAGTCTGGTTGATGTCAGGATATCTTGCTGCAAGAATCTTGGAGCCTCTTCTTCGTTGAAATCATTGGAACCAATACAAGAACGTATCCAGAGGCTTCATATTGATTGTGTGTGGGATAGTGTTGAAGAAATTGAAAATCTTAATGGTGTTGAATACGGGTTTGATCTCAATAAGACCAATGGAGGTGAGGCATCAACTCATCCTAATGGATTTGGGGACACATTTGGATCCATGGATGAGGATATCATGTTTAACAGGAATAAACGATGCAAGTACGATTATGATCTTAATAGTGTTTGCATGGAAGACAATGGCCATGGGAATGGTTTTGGTGGACGGACCTGGGACCGCCTGCAATATCTCTCACTTTGGATTGGTGTTGGTGATCTTTTAACTCCTTTAGCAGCTGCAGGTCTTGAACATTGTCCTAACTTGGAGGAGATCAAGATTAGAGTGGAAGGAGATTGCAGGCTATGGTCAAAACCTTCAGAGAGGGCATTTGGGTTGAGCACCCTTTCGCGGTATCATAAACTTGTGAAGATGCATTTGGATTGTGGAGATATCATAGGTTACGCACACACTGCCCCGTCGGGGCAGATGGATTTGAGCTTGTGGGAACGGTTTTATCTCTTTGGTATTGGAACTTTGAATCTCAGGGAGCTTGATTACTGGCCACCACAAGATAGAGATGTTAATCAAAGGAGTCTATCCCTACCAGCAGCTGGGCTGCTCCAAGAATGCATCACACTCAGAAAGTTGTTCATCCATGGAACGGCACATGAACATTTCATGATGTTCCTGCTTAGAATCCCAAACCTACGAGATGTACAGCTGAGAGAAGATTACTATCCGGCACCAGAGAATGACATGAGTACAGAAATGAGGTCAGACTCCTTGAGCCGCTTTGAAGCGGCTCTAAACAGACGACAGATTTGTGATTGATGCAAGGAACATATTACGTTGTTCAATTTCCATTATCTAATTGCCCTTGGTTTCATTCCTGATTCATTCAAGGAACAGGTACTGTTATGTAACTTCCTATATGCCCAGTTGTCATAGATTGTATTCCTGCGATAGTAGTGTTGTCATATTTAATATCCAGCCTTCTGTATAGTTTTATACATCAGTTAAGTTACACATTTTGAATAAAAATATGATCAACTTTGGGTGTAATTCGAGTGAAATGGATGTATGAACTCTACTTTTGATCCGCAAAGGATGAGCATTTTTGTATTATGCTTCTAATACTGTGTATCTCTGAAATGAAAGAGATTTCACCAGTAGAGTGAGTGTTCAGTCTTGCTGTTATGTGAGAACTTCCTCCAACTGTCTTTCATTCAGCTTGGTTCAGCAGTCTGCTGAAAAAAGATAACGACAGAACACAGGAGGTCCACATAGGCCTCTGGTATCAACATCTACAATTGACTGCAATTGATTTGCCAAAGGTCCTTCAGGTACGTCTTATCTTGATATCTCATCGAAAATGGTACGTACAACCTAACTTATAGCCATCCATTTTGGAGTTCCAACTGATGTAGTCTCACTCAAGTGCATCTGTCATTATTCTCGAGACCCCAAAATTACATATTTTGACAGTGCAGTAGTTCTTATTCATGAGTCTGCTTGCACTTTTTACAAAATTTGTGTGGTGGAAGGTGACAGGGAAAAAGAGTGAGGAAGTAGAAGGATTAATCATATTTTCCAAAAAAAAAGAAAGAACAGGAATTCTTAAAATTCGTATCACACATGCCAAAATGACACAGTGAAGGCCTCCTACGAGTGTTTAATATGTACTAGGCTTACTTGAGGTGTTTAAGTGAAAAGTCGTGCCAACATCTATGGTTGTTTCAATATTTAAGTGGTTGTACTTTTTTTTTTTCCAATGACAAAAAACTTGCATTCTTTTGTATTGTGTTCATATCCTAGTTAGCTTCACCCTCTTCCAGTGACATTTGTAATCAGCCTGTTCAGATTTCGGGTTTTAAACTATATTAACTTGAGAGTAATTTAGAGATGAAATAGACATGTTGATAAATCTATCCTAATATAAACATTAATGACTGCTTCAATGGTTCGAACCATGACCAATAGATCACACAAACACAACTTTATTATTACAAGAATCAATCTTGTAGTGCTTCCAACACTAGCACAATACTAGATTGGTGAAAATATATGCAATGTTTTATAAGACGCATTGTATATATTTATATCAACAAACAAAAATAATTGCAGAGTGGACAAACTCTCCATTCCCAAAAATTCAATACTCAGGGACTGGAAGGTCCTCATCTGAAGGTGGTGCCAAAATCCACTCTCCATTTTTATCGAAAACCATTCCTCTATTCTTCTCAATCCACCACGACCCTGGAATCAAGTACTCATCTTTCAATAATGACGATGACTTGTTCACCAAAGCTACACTCCTCTTCACTTTCAACTCAAACTTTTTATCTTCCCCGTTCCATCCCGCCACAACATGTAACATCCCCTGCAAGTTGTGCCAATCGCCCATGTCTTTTGAATTCTTTAAACTCGGAGACTTTCTGCTATCGATGACTAGCTCTATACCTGTTGAAGAATCATTCGAAGTTGTCGGAAATCTTATTTATGTAGGATTTATTTTGTTCATGTCTACATAAGATTATTATCTAGAAATATTTTTATAATTCTAATTGAACATGTTCTGTAGTCTGCACCAGTATAAACATATGGACCTTAACCTATTCTCTTATAGCATAAAAATAGTAGAGAATCGTAAGTGTTGATTTCTCATATGGTCACTCAACTACTATTATCTTAGAAAGTCGTTTTTCGTCTTGATTCAAATTTTTTCCACAAAGAAAGTGACTTTCTGATATAATAATTGTTAGTTGAGTGTGACGATATGAGAAATCTAACTCAAAATTGTAATGATCTTTCCTTCAATACCTGAATTCACATACCCAAATAGAGCGCTTGGGTAAAGGGGAATGAGATCAATCTTGTTCTTAACATGTAAGATATTCAAGTTTGAGAATTTCTTGATTCTTTCATTGAATGCCTTGTTCCCAACTTGTGGACTACCAAATACAATTGCAGATACTGGAATATCAACTGGGACACCATTTTCAACCACATCAAATGATGCTAAAACAGCTAAGCTAGCACCAAGACTATGCCCTGTAAAAGTTATACTCAAATTCTCATCTTTGTACTCATTTCTTAACTTGTGAATCTTTGCTTGAAGTTGTTCTCTTGCACTTAGTCTCGTGAAAGATGATTTCGGGTTACTTGAGACGTAAATCTTAAGCCACCCATCCATTACTTTGATCTCGTCCTCGTCCTCATCCTCATCCTCATCGTTCTTGTTGTTAATGCTTTTTTGGAGAGATTTAGGATGAAGAAGAGAGTCAGCTGAATCAGGACGAGCACCTAAAACATTGACCCATTCATAATTCCTACTCGTGCCACGAAACACAACGTACACTTCCCTACGTCCTAGTTTACGACTGACTTCATCAGTCGTAACGGCTATATAGCCAATCCAATTAGACTCTCTGTCCCACGATTCGCGAGACAGAGAGTGGAGGAAAATGGCTTCAAGTGCGCCTATTTTAGCAGTAGCATATAGGAAGCAATAGATTTTATAATCGGTAGAGGATTCTAACAGGACTTTGTCGAAGAATGAGCTTTTACCATAACGACTCGTGCCACAATACTTGGAGTTTTGGTCATTGTTGAAAGCATCGTAAGTAGCTTGACAAAAGTCACCACACCGGAGAATTAGACGCCGGAGAGGTAGATTTAGAGGTTGAAGAAGGCCATCCCAATCTTTGCTCCCTAAAAGTTCATGCCATGTTGGTTCTTTTTCCATTTTAGATGATAACTAGATAACGTAACAAGTAAGGATTTAAGAAGAAAGTTGTTCTATTTTCCTCCACATGTTATGAGATAAGAGTTGTATACTATAGCTACACACTAGTTTTGTTGGTAAAATACATGTGAGTTTTGTTAGATGGTGGGGCTGCTAGACGCAAATAGATTCAGATTTCAAATTTATGAATTTTTATTAATAATTTAGAGATTATCTATTATAATAATAATTGAATTTGCGATCAAATATTTATAGTTATTTAGTAAATTGTTGTGATCGTCGTAATGTCTAGTGAGCCATATATGCCATAATGCAAACGAAAACAAATTTTTCTTACAATGAGTGTGTTTTGAAGGAAAAAAATGGAAAATTTATGTGGATATGCTTACTAAAATGTTAAACACGTGCCATAATATACATTTGACCGTATATAATATACATATATTTATATAAGAGTTTGGTGATTAAAAGCGCATTTAATAAATTTCAATTTTTATGTTTCTATCCCTAGAACTTTTAGATGAGATCTTATCTGAATTATCATCAATTATTTTATTGAAATATCAATCAATCAATTTTTCTCTTAGGTTTATTGTAATTTGACTTATATGTTTTTGACATAATTTTTAAATTAAATATGATATTTTATGTATTTTAATTTGTTTAATTCATTTTTAACTTGACACAATATTCAAAAAAATATATTTAATCTTAATTTAAAATATATCACGTGATAAATTAAAAATAAAAAAAATCATGAAAAGTAATTTTCTAAATACGAACCAAAACAAATGTTTTTCATGAAAGTAAAGAGATAATCACAATAATCAAATTGCACCGGCATTTTGCTTCTCTCCATATTTTCAAGTTGTAAGCTTAGATTGGAGACATGCTATAATTTAAAATTAGTAATTGAGATTTAATTGATTAAAGTGAAATTCTAATCATAATTGTTATTTTTATATATTTGCTTCTTAAATATTTTTGTAATCTAACAATCTTAGATTTACATTATATTTTTCCTAACTATATTTAAAAGAATTTCTTTTCTTAATTACTTGAGTAATTTTTTTTTGCGTATTTTTACTTTTCTCCCTAACATTGGCCATTTCTCAAATAATTTTTGTCAAATAAAAGTAAAAAATTATGGCCTAACGTTTTTTCTAATTTTAGGAGTAAAATAAATTGTCACTCAACTTTAAATTCTTTCTTACTCCTTAAATGGAGTACATATTGCTCAATAGACATTATAGGTCTTAATATTCTATTAAAATCAGTGTTTTAAAAGACTCTTCTGAGACTCATTTCGGGGCTCGCCCTGGAGCGGGGTTCTAGCAAAACGTCTTGAGACTCAAGTGTGGGACTTAGTTCAACAAGATTTACGCCCGATTGTACGCCCTAAGTACGCCCAACGCCCAACGCTTAACGCTCGGGACTCGCCTAACAGATCTTACACAAATTATGTGTTAAAATCTTTAATTAACATTGTTTACCCTCATAATTCTTGAATAAATGAATGATATATAATTTTTTAATCAATAAAGATAACAAGATTGAGAGTAACTCAAAAAGCAAATGTAGTATCACATATTTACTATTTGATAACACTATGAATGTAATTATATATTACGTAACATTTCTCTTAAAAATATGTAGCGAAATTTTACTTTTTCACTTATCATTGATTTTCATGGTTCTGTCATATATCTCAAAATTATCATACTTTATTTGACTATTTGAAAGTAATATTCATGAAAGAGTAATGTTTATACTAAAATGCTTGTAAGTTTATTATTATTTTCTTTTAGGGTTGCGGGGTAAATATATATATATATATATATTAGAAATAATTATTCATTTATTATTAGAAAGTTAATATATTAGATTATTTATACTTGTATATATTTTATTATTATTGGTGTAATGATATTTTTCAAATAGTAATTATAATATTTATTTTCTTTATTATAGATTATCAATACTTGTCTCAAATAAAAATCATAATATAATTTCTATATATTATAAGTTTTTCATAAAAAATATATATAAAATCATTGACAGAAATATAATAAAAACGTTTTAACTTTATTATAAATGATTTCATGAAAGTAAAAAAAAAATTAGTAAAAGTTGTATATATGTATGCGGGTATTTAATAATTCTTTTATATATATATTTAAGGAAAGTGTAATGAATTCCAAAATTATTGAAAAAGCAAATATATAAAAATAAATAATTATTGTTAGAACTTTACTTTAATTAATTCAAGTTCAACCATTAATTTAAAATTATGATATGTATCTCCAACTCAAGCTAAAATTTAAGAGAAAATGAAAAAGAAAAAATATTTTTTTTTTGAAAAAAATCTAATAAGACAAATGAGGTAGCAAATTAGCTTTTAAAATCTACCAAACTTTAAAGTGTCGCCAGCTAGCAACACTTTTTTATTTTTTAATCACTTTTCTCTCATCTTATTATTATATAAAAATATATATATTTATGTATACTTACAACTATAGTGCAACATGTTATTCATGCAAGCCTATTACTCTAACATTGTAACACGTACCCTTTCCTCCACTCCTTTAAAACTAACACCTCATCAATAATCCCTCTTACTACAATACACTTTCTTCATACAACAAACACAAAAATTCTCTTATTCATCATATCTTGATTTGTGTTATTCCATCAACTATGGCTGATCGAGATCGTACTCAGTATCCACATCAAGTTCAAGTTCATCCATCAAGTCGTTATGAAGGTGGTTTGTCCACACTTCTTCCTCATAAAGGTCCTTCAACTAGCCAAGTTTTAGCCGTTGTTACGCTTGTTCCCGTCGGCGGTATTCTTCTCGGCCTTGCTGGACTTACTCTTCTCGGAACTATTATTGGACTTGCTGTTGCTGCCCCTGTTTTTCTTCTCTTTAGCCCTGTCCTCGTACCTGCTGCTATTACCGTTGCACTCGCCGTCACCGGTTTCTTAACTTCAGGTCAATTTTTACTCTCTGTTTCAATTTATGTTTAGAAAATGTTAAATAATGATAAAAGTCTCTTTCCATCCACATCGATGGTTAATGAGATGGTGAATTTTTAAGACTTGGACAATCTTCTTCTCTTTGAGCTAGCTTTTCTTCCTTTGAGATGGCTTTTGCGTGTGAGTTACGCTCAAAATTTAATTTTACCTGGTATCAAAGCAGGCTCGTCTCAAGTCGATTTTGAGCCCTAAAAGTCAAAATTGTTGACTCATCAGATGCTAAGCAGGTCTTGAAGTTTTACATGGTTAATGAAATGAGTGGACTTATTATAAGACTTGAACAATTCTTTATTTTTTGAGTTAGCTTTTGAATTGTGAGTTACGCCTAAAATCTAATTTCAGATATCAAAGCAGATATCAAAGCAGGATCCGTTTCACCCGATGTTGGACTCCAATTTTAGCTCACGCGAGGCGCCTGTGGACTCCTTAAAACATGTTTCAATTTGATGGGAGTATAATTCTGATTCGGTGTGGTTTAATGTAGGTGCATTTGGATTGACGGGTTTATCATCGCTGTCGTGGATTGTGAATTACTTCAAACAGGGGAGGACAACGATGGAGCAGTTGGATTATACGAAAAGGCGAATTCAGGAGCGAGCAGCAGAAGCAGCGGCGCAAGTGGGACAGAAGACAAAGGAGGCTGGACAAGCAATACAGAGCAAAGCACAAGAAACGAAAGAAAGTGCTAGGACTGATGTTAGATCTTAATTAGTTTGGGTTGTAATGGAAATAATGTGGTGAAATATGCACTTTTATTTTAGTTTTGCTTTTATGTATGAAGTAGTGTTGTTAAGTTTCCCTTTTGTAATGCTCAGCTTTGTTGGTTTGTTATTTGTAATTTAATAATATTCTAAAGTTTTTATGTAATTTGATTTTCTATTCTCACATTTGCCCTTTGGGAGTTCCTTATTTTATTAAGGTCGCACACCAAAAAGCACAATATTATGTTTATGCACCATAAATTCAGTGTTAATGAGGCATACAATATCCACTTGCACTGTTTGTTTCATTATTAGTAGTATCACTAGTATCATGTATTGTATTATATCGCTAGTTATACCTAGCGGTTGATGGTTATTTAAAATGTTTGGTGTGTTCTATTACTTGATTTTTTTCAATTATATAGATATAATATTTCAGATATTATTTTATCCTTTATTTTATGGAATATTATTTAATTTTAGTCAAAAAACTTTCTACCTTAGTAATTAATGATCACTAAAAAAAAATTCAAATAAAAAAAATTCGTTGGTAAATTAATCAATTGGTTGACAAATTGAGTTATCAATCAAATGTCAATTAGATTAATTTGTTGTTAAAAAGCTCGTCGGTAAATATTATCAATCGATTTTAATTTGTTGATAAACTTATTAATCAAAAATCAATTGGTAAACACACAAAGATGTTACAAAATTTTGAAATATTGACCTTGAAATTTTCGTTGGTAAATTTATCAACTAGTTTTTGGTTAGTATGTCGTTATTACTTTCTAATGAATTAAATTTTTTTCTTTCATTTTTGATTCATAATCGTTAATTGATTGGTAATTTTAGTAACAAAAATTTTGTGTTGCTAATTTACCATAAATTTTTAAATACCTTTTTAAATTTTTTTTATTTTCTATCGATGTTGGTATTTCATATTGGAGCCTCGACTAAATTTAATTCACGCCGAAAATTGTGTATCGAATCTGAGACCACTTAGTTAAGGATGCAGCCTGCAAGAGTACTTACCATTACATCACAGTTGGTAATAAATTTTAAATACATTAATATGATTATTTATTTTTCTAATATGATTGTTAGTTTATTGATTTATATTCAAGTTCAATGTTAAGTTAGTAATTGATTGTCAGTATGTTCAAAATATTATTAATTGAATAATTATTTAATAGTAAAATATTTATTAATTTATTATATTTAAAAATCTAAGAATAAGAATATAAATCCAAAATTATTAATCAATTTTATAAATCATATTGAATGAAACAAAGCAAAATCTATGATTATATCATAAAATTTATTTTGAGCACGTATTTCAAAAATATTGATCGAAATTAAATTTTGGTAAAATCTTAAAAGTTAAAACGCCTAACTACACAAACTGAAAATGAAAGCCTCAAAACCTGAAACAACCATCTTACTAGATATAAAAATGACCTTTCGAAGCTAATCGCGCTGACAGAGTTTTCATCAAAGCACGTTTACAAGAAATACTAAGCAAAATTATTTTTTTGTCAAAATTTAAAAGTTAAATCGCCTAGCGGTACAAACTAAATATGAAAACCTCAAAATTCGAACCAGCCATCCTACAAAGTGAAAAATGACCTTCCAGAACTAATTGCGATGACGGAATTCAAATTTGAGCATGTTTCCCAAAAAACTTGACTTAATTCAAATTTTAGCCAAAAGTTAAAAGTTAAAACTCTTAACGACACAAATTGAAAATAAAAGTCTCAAAACTCGAACCAACCATCCTATGAGATCAAAACTGAACTTATAAGGCTAACTTCAGTGAAAAAATTTCAATTCGAGCACGATTATTAAAAATATTGACTAAAGTGAAATTTTGGCCAAACTTAAAAAGCTAAAATGCCTAACGACATAAACTAAAAATGAAAGTCTCAATACCCGAACCCTCTATCTTATTACATCAAAATGACTTTACTATTTAACTGCACTAAAAAAATTCTTATCTGGACACTTTATCAAATATATTGACAAAAATGAATTTTTTGCTAAAATTTATATGTTAAAATACCTAACGACACACAGTAAAAATGAAAGCCTCAAAACCCAAATCAATCATCCTATTAGATATAAAATGACTTTTGAAGTTAATTACGCTGACGAAATTTTCATATGAACACGTTCACAAAAATATTGACCAAAGTCAAATATTGGCCTAAACATAAAATTTAAAACACACAATGGCACAAACAAAAAATGAAAGCCTCAAAACATGAACAAACCTTCCCGTTAGATAAAAAACGACCTTTCGAAGCTAATGACACTGACGATGTTCTAATTTGAGCACATTTACCAAATATTGAACAAAGTCAAGCTTTGGTTAAAAGTTAAAAGTTAAAACGCCTAATAACACAACCTAAACATGAAAGCCTCAACAATAGACACTAATTTACCAAAAAAATTAACTTCAATTGGTAAATTTACTAACTATTAAAATATAAGTTAGTAATTAATAATTTACCAATAAATTTTATTAGAGTTGGTAATATATTCAACTAAAAATTCATATGTTATATTACCAAATAATAATTAATATGTTAGTAAATTTTACCAATGGATTAGTGATGGGTTGGTATATTACCAACTATTTTAATGATGTTAGTAATTTACTAACTACAATCTTTATTCTTCGGCAAATTTTTTAATTAATTTGATATTGGTTGGCACGTTACCAACAAATTAAATTTCGTTACTAATTTATCAACACATTTATATTTGATTGGTAAATTTAGCAACACAATTTTGTCGTTGGTAAATGTTTGGTTAGTAATTCATTGGTATAAGTTAATAAATTATATAAACAATTTTTTGTCATATTTATCAACCGATATATACTTCGTTGATAATATTAACAACAAAAGGTGTGCATTAGTAATATTTCTATTGGTAATCCATTGATAGGATGTTGCTAAATTTGACGCTATTTTTTTCCACTGTATTTACTAACTAAAATACTTAGTTAGTAAGATTTATGTTGGTAATCTGTTAGAATTTGTTTGTTAAATTTTAAAATATTATTCAATTAGAAATATGTTGGTAATTTGTTAGTAAAATATTAACCAACTTAAGTTATTAATAAAATATATTGGCAATTTGAGTTTTTTTTGTACTGGATATTTTAATAAATTTATAAATTACAGTATAATTATTATTGAACAACAAATAATATGGTCTTGCCAAATACGTACATATACCATATAATGAATTCAATAATTATACCATATAATTAAATCAACAATTATGAAATAATGAATAACTATTATCCAAAAGAGTTAAATTTTAAAAGTATAATGTGACTAAAGGTAGTTATTTAGTATGTTTTTTTTATTAGCAAAGTCACCAACCTGACTACCTTATTTAAAACAGACAATCAAATTTATTATAATTTCATAAAATAGATAAGTCATATAATATCATAAATTAGATTTCATATATAAGCTACTATACATTATTACAAACTTCTTTCATTTTATTTGAAAACTATAAAGTTCAAGACTTGAAAATGAAAATAAAGTTTGTGTTTTGGTAGATTTTCCAAATAATTTCTTAGAAGATGTGAAATATAATTTAAATGAGATAATTTCTAATTAAATAAATAAAATTTAATTGAAAAACATAAACATGATGAAAAATGAAAACAAAAATATGAAATGTTTTCTAAATTCGCATATACTCAAATACTGGTTTATCAAATAAAAGTAAAATAAATTTTCGGAATTAAATAAATACTCATTTGTATTTAATCTTTGGTACCCATAAAAAGAAGAGGAAAAATGTTCATGTAATAAAACAGAAGTACAATACAAAATAGCATAAACTTAACCCTCATTCCGAAATTACCCCTATATTCAGAAATAAGCAAATACAGTGCAGCTCCAATTATAATACACACAACACACATATATATACAGTTAGATCAAACTAGGGTTTCTCTCACTCTTCTCTTCTTCCTCTCTCTCTGTGTGAACCCTAAGCTCCTGCCGCCATGGTATCTCTCTATGCCCTTCCATTTTCGATGAATGTTGTTGCCTTTTTACATATGAGTATTTGAAATCTAATGTACTGTCTGTTTTTTTTTTAGGCTTCAGAGAAGAAATTGAGCAATCCAATGAGGGATATCAAAGTCCAGAAGCTCGTACTCAATATCTCCGTTGGTGAAAGTGGAGATCGTCTCACCAGAGCCGCAAAGGTGTGAATCTCTAATTTGCTGTAATAGATGAATTAGTATTAGAATGAAATGAATCTGAATATAGCTGAATTAGATTTGGATTAGTTTTAGGATTGAAGTGTAGATAGCTAATTGAATGTGTGATTTATTGTATTTTTAGGTATTGGAGCAACTCAGTGGCCAAAGTCCTGTTTTCTCCAAAGGTATGTTTTTGAATTGCATTCTGCAGTTTTTTATTGTTATTTGATTTTGTATGTTATGATTGGTTTCCGTTTCTTATGCACATTTTATCGAACATGCTTTTCGGTTCTTCTAGCTTTGTTTGTGTCAAAGAATGAATCCGTAGTCTGTTTGATTGTGGTGATTTGTTGAATTTTGGATTTAATTTGTTTCCGTAGGAATATAGATAAAGGCGTTAATCAACTAGGGAAAAAAGAGAGTTTCTAAGTAATGTGGATTTAGTATGAACTTATGAGTGCTCTTAGTTTGTCAATTTTGTGTAACATTTTGAAATGATTGGAACTTACTTAACTTGGTGCTACAAGTTTATGCATATTGTTTCTCATTTGTATTACATTGATATCAGGTACTTTGTACTTATGTTTAATGCAATTATTCATGAAATGTATGGTTTGGTGTTGTTTGGCTTTTAACTTGTTACACATTATGTAATTTTGCATTGGTTGCTGTTTCATGTTTTCATGTGCTTTCTTTATTCCCATTGACAGCTAGGTATACTGTCCGGTCCTTTGGAATCAGACGTAATGAAAAGATTGCCTGTTACGTCACTGTCAGAGGGGAAAAAGCTATGCAGCTCCTTGAGAGTGGATTGAAGGTCAAGGAGTATGAGTTGTTGAGAAGGAACTTCAGTGAAACTGGATGCTTTGGATTTGGTATTCAGGAGCACATTGATCTTGGAATCAAGTAAGCATGTTATCGAGATCTTGCTTTAATTCGTTATTCGGACTACTTTTTATTCCTACATATTTAGCTTAGGAGGTGCTGCTAGCTTTTATTATGCCAAAACAATTACTCATGCGCATTCACATATTTACTTGATCATCTTCTAGAATTGTAGTTGCTTCTTCCATGAGTTTACAGGGAATAGATGTTTACTATATGAGGCTAGGAGGTTATATCAGCTGGTCATGTTATTATCTTCGGATTGTTGTGCTCTTATACTTCATTGACATACTATTCCTTTGTGTTAAAGGTATGATCCTTCAACTGGTATCTACGGTATGGATTTCTATGTTGTCCTGGAACGCCCAGGATACCGTGTTGCTAGACGTCGTAGGTGCAAGTCTCGGGTTGGGATCCAACACAGGGTCACAAAGGAGGACTCAATGAAGTGGTTCCAGGTCAAATATGAAGGTGTTATCCTTAACAAGTCCTCAAACATCTAGTAAGTCGAGAGCCGACTGCTGGATCAGTTTATCTGATAGCAAGTTTATGTTGATGCATTTTGTAGACCGACGTCTAGTTAGTTGAATAGTTTTCAAAAGTTGCTGTTATTTGGCACAGTATGCTTGTTTTCATTTTTGGTTTATGAGACCAATTCAATCTTAATATATCCTTTTTGTGTTAGTTTCCTGTTGTGCAATTCTATAAGAAGCAGAATACATCAGTTTTTCTCAAGTCTAACTAATCAAACTAATAAAAATATTCTAGTTGTATTTTTTCCATTTATTTTATGGTACATATTTGCTACATTGACTTTACAAAACATACTATATGAGATATTTTCTCTAGTTAAAGTGTATATTGGTTACCTACCTCTCTAAGAGATTTGCTTAGTTAATTATCAAATTTGAATTTGTCTGAGAGTGCTTGGACTAGTTGGAATATTGTGTTTATCAACTAATAACAAATTAATTTTCTAGTGCCCTGGTTGTTGAGGCAGCAAATAACTCACTTTTTTATATACTCAAATGCTGATTTAATTTGCTTATAACGTCACCAAATCTTTTTCTTAGTGGTAATCCTTGTAAGTTGCTCGTTTATCACTTTTACATTTTTGGATTTTAGGGGGTTGCTTTTATTGTATAATAATATGAGCTTCAAACCAAAATCTTGCAAAGTGCTTGTTGATTATCTATAAAAGTTTCAACATTGAAGAGTAATAAATTAAGAGTGATAACTCGGATATAATCAGTTAAATTATATTAATGATATAACAAAAAGTTATACTCCAGTATCAATGTATATAACTTAAATTTATATAGGATAAAAGTTGATTTTTCCTTTGTTCTTTAAAAAGTTGTTGATATGAATAATTCATTCATGTCCTAATATAATACATCAATTTCAAGAAATTCAAGAATCATCAAACCTTAATAATGTTTGAATGTGTAAATAAAATCTCGTATGGAAATAGAAAATAAAAAAAAGCACTTATAACTTAATGATACGAGGTCTTTCGAAGAAGTTGCGTGTGTGAACATAGTTCAAAGCAAACAATATCATTAATCATATTACGTTAAAATATCATTGAATCACTTTGACCGAACAACTCGTATCGGACTAAACAACTAGTAGGCCAAAGTACATCGATTGATATGGTGGTACATAGTTAATTTTCAAATTAGCCTCTGAACAATGATGGGACCATATAGAACGTAGTTCAAGAAGGAGATTTTTTAGGTATATATGAACAAAGTTCCACGTGAGAAAATAGAAAAAGCTACTTATTAGGTGCTTGATACGCCTAACAATGTGAGGAAATCGTTCTGACTCGATCCGAAATAGATAATATTTCATCAGGTTAAGAGTATTGAGAAATGTCATTCAACTTAGAACTTTGAGGGATTTTCACAAGTTATCATCAAGATACAAGACATGAGTAACACCTAAGGGTAAGACAGATCAATGAAGTAGGCACAAAATCCTGATTTATCACGTTCAAATTTTAATAAAGACAAAAAATGAGTACTAAGTGATTTCTTTCCATCTGTTCTATCCTTGTTGGACAGAACTATTACTAGCGAGAGGTGAAAGATATCCTCAAGATGCGTGAAAGATAACCACAGACTCAGACACCACGGTTACTAAAAGAAAAGAATTAAAAATGCAAGACATGAGTAGTATGTAGAATCTTTGCACAAGAAGATTAGATGAAAAGAATCAAGCTATATTTACAGTTGCAACAAAGCCAAATTAGGCCACAAAATGTGAACCAAACTACAAACAAACATAAAGAAGCAAATGATGAAATCATAGAAAAGAAACACAAACAATGTTTATGTTTTTTTTTTTTTCATTTGAAAGTTGATGCAACAGTTTGAGCCCAAAATCTAAGATTATGTTTCATATTCATATCATTTTTCATAGTTGGAAATCTCCATTTCAACAATTTTTTACTCATTTTTCTTTTTTCAAGAATCTCCCATGCTTCAGAAAGATAAGGCCTTTTATGAACAATATCCTTTTTTTTAACATTTTCATCAACAAATCCCCATTTCTCCAATCCAGGAACAATTCTAACCAAACTTGAATTCTTATCTTCTTCACTAAACTCAAATCCTAAATCCATAAACCCCTTTAATTCCTCAAGTTCAAGCTCTGATGAGCTTCTCCGAATTCGAATAATCCCCTTAACTCCATTTCTAGCCTTTACTTTTACTTCTTGTGCAATTCTGTTATGTGTGATAATAACAGAAGTTGGAGAGTTTCCAAGTTGACTAAAACTCGGACTTGCATCTAATCCTTCAAAAATGTTCTGCTTTTGAATGATCTGACATGCATCTGACGATATTTTTGTGGAGTAATCACTTTGTGATCGACTTAAAAGATTTGATGATTCTTGAATTTCATGAGGATTTTCTTGAAATAATTTCTTGAATTTATGAGTGTTGGAAAATAATATTTCTTGTTCAAACCAATAAGTATCAAAGAGCTTGAGGAGGAGGAGTACTTCTTCAGCAGCCATATATTAATTGTGTATAAGTTTTTTTTTTTTTCCTAAGCAAATCTTGGAAGTTATATGATATGGTATATATATATAAGTATATTTTTTAATTGAATATTGAGGATGTTATTGGAATATAATCAAATATTATTCGAATCTTATTATAAAAAAATAGGTCCACATTTCTCCTCTAGAAGTCTCTAATATTTTTTTTATGTGCTAAGCACCATTGGCTCTTCCAATTATTGTTGTGTTAGTTGGAAAATCAAGTCAACCCCAATGGCCTAACATTTTTCTTTGAAGTGTTACTGATATCTAAATTATCATTTTTATACGAGTTTCATACGTTAAATATCTATTCATTCTCACTTTCTTTTGTATAAATTTTTATAAACATACTTAAATATTGAATTGGTCAAATGTTATTTTCACTTGATAATATGCATGTATAGGTCAACTCATCATTTTATTGGTGCCTCAATGTGGGGTTGAATGATAGATTATGCAGTCTGATTAGATAATATGCATTTTCTTAAACTAAATTATGTGAATCATTAATATCTTGGTCTTACTATTATAAGATTTATATAATCTTTAATAGAAGCTAGCATAATGTAGCATATTCCAAATTGAATAGTTGAAGGCATAAAACTTTGCACAGGACTAGCATTAGTTTTTGAGATAGCGGTCAAAAATATATTTGAACTATTTTATTTTTATGACTTTCACATTTTAATTATCAGTGATTTTCTTTTTTTATTTAAATTCTCGTCATATATACATTAAAAAAATCTAATTGAGTAGATAATAATAATTCAGATAGAAAAAAGAAATAACTATTATTTGGCCTAGTTAACTTTGAAGTGTGTTTGACATAGGTGATAATAGTTCATATAGACTAATGGTTAAAATGTGAAATTCGTGAACATTGATAAACTTTTCAATTTTATTGGAACTTTTTTTTTTTAATGAGAGACTTGAACTCCCCTTTAATGTCCTCTCTATCTCAAACCAAGATGAGTTTAGAGACTAATTCCATTTTTTCTCTATTTAAACAACAATCTTACCTCTTCATTTCTCTAATTTTGTAATTCTAAGGCTATATATTTTATAATAATTTTACTAGTTGTGAAATATAAAACACGTTTAGATAATTGATTGACATTTGAAAAATAAAATAAAATAGTGTTGAAGTTATGTACAAATAAGGTATTTGAAAAGTGAATTTGTATTTTAAATGAAAACACAATTAAAAAAAACTTGAAAATTTCTAAGAAAATGATAGACTAATTTGATAAACAAACTCGTTTGAGCATAAATTATGAACTTAAAATTTGAAAATTTGAGTTTCTAAAATTATATTTTGAAATTTAAAATTGTGTTTAGACATATGCTTTACTTGAATAAATAAATATTGTAAGTAAAAGTCTCAAAAATCCAAAAATATTTTTGGGAACTTAAATACTTAAAGATAATATTTTCAAAATCTAATTCAATATCTAGTGTCAAATACTTTCTTATTTGAAGGATTATTTCAAAATTTTGAAAATATACACTATATCAAATAATGTTTTTTCGATAATAATATAATTATTATTTTATTATATAATCATCGCTAAACACTCAACATAAGTTTTATTAATTTTCTTAGAAAATTTAAATATTTTAATATTAATTAATTAACTCAATTACTACAAAATATTTTTTATCCATAAAAAGAAAATCTATTACTACAATTAAAAGTATCTTGTAGTGAGGATATATGGACAAACTTTGCTTTAGTTATTGATGATAAGTACAATCTTTTGTTAATTTGTTTGGTAGTGACACTAAATAATCATTTTTAAAAATGAGATAGAGGTGAATACAATGGATTTGACAAATAAGTAGGACATACATTTTTGGATATTTATGTGATTTTATTATCACTTGATGTGGATGTCATTAGGAAATTAATGTGTATTTTCCTAGCAAATTCATGTACTTTTCCATCTTAATGTCAAATCAATCTTCTTTAATCACTTTATAAAATGTTAGGCAGAGAGGCAAAGACAGAAGCTCAGATATAATTTCGATCAAATAAATTTAACAATACGTATATATTAATTCTTAAACTTGTCGTTTTAAAATTCAAAATTTTGATTTACTTTTATACAGAGTAAAATTTAACTACTAAGTGATTAAAATATATTAAAAAAAATAAACACTATTTTTTAAAAAACATTTTACTGTATATATATAATAAATAATTTTTCTATGAAAGAAATTCGAATGAATCCCTTGTGCCCTAGCTCTGCTCTAATTAAATACGTTTATTCCACACACGTACTTTCCATTAACAAATTCAATGGTTTCGAGAGTATACATACTCTCTTTTTTCTTTTCTTTTTTGTTCGGTATTCGATATCTGTATTGAGATCAAATTAAATTCGAAATGCACAAGGCTCATTTGGAAGCACACTCTCACTATGACTTTTTCCATTCCTAAAGTTCAAATTCAAAACTTTTAATTAAGGTTGAAGAAACCTCAATATTCTACCACAACCGAGTGTATACAAAATTCTAATAAGACCAACAAAATCTTAAGGCTCTCTCATTTGCATGTTTCATGTTACCCATATACATCGTATCTCAAAACATTCTTAATTCAAGGAATTTCTTTTCTTGCACACAAACCAATGAATTAACTCAACTCATAAAACCTTCTAAAATTCAGTCCAACCCGCTCATTAACACTCTTACTTGTACATTTGTCTTCGTCAACGTTGAGACTCAAGAATGTTGGTTAAATCTTTGGCCAATTGAAGCTCATGAAGTTGATCTCCTTAGAAAGGAGTTCCAAATTTGTAGACTTTAGATGTGTTGGTTTTCAATTTTCTCATGTTTGGTTGGGATAAAAAGTTTTGGAAAATGTTTGCCAAATCAACTCATTTTCCTCAAAATTAAGGAAAATGACATCCTTCAAAAATTAAGGAAAACATTTTCCAAAACTCTCCTCCAATTTCAAATTACATTTTTTTTTTTGAAAAAAACATCAATTTTAAAAATCATTTTCAATTTCAAAATTTTATTTTTTCACCCGATCCCTGACCCCCCTACGAGCCCCCCACCCACCCCCAACCCCCCAAAAATTAATTTTGTTTTTTTAAAAATACTATCAACTTCAAACTTTATTTTTTCACTCCTACCCCCTCCTCCTCCCCTCCCCCACCCACCACCCCCCAAAAAAAATGTTTTTAAAATATATTTTCAATTTCATAAATTATTTTTTACTCTAGTAAAGATAAAAGATGTCTCTAAAACATTTTTCATTTATAAATCAAACATTAAGAATCATTTTCGAAAATATTTTCTACTCACCAACCAAATATGAGAAAATAAGTCCAAAATCTACTTATTTTCGAGGAAAACATTTTCCATGAAAACATTTTCCTCCATACCCAACACACCCTTAGTCCATTCATAATTCATAAATCAATGTGAATGCCGTGAATCCATTGATAGCCGAGTTAATTTCATGAATTGAATGTTGGACATCTAAAACGAGAATCATATTATTATTTGAGAAGAATGGTGTGCATGGTATGAAATATTAAGGGGTAACTGGACAAAATCTCACTAGTTTAGAGCTAATTTCTTGGACATACGCTAGTTGCAGTATTACGAATCTACCGAATTAGATGTTGCAC